>VTPC01001485.1:55734-71822 GCA_011009095.1 Ignelater luminosus | reverse complement strand
AATTATCTTTGCTATACTATGTTCAGAGTAAAGTTCGTCCTGATACGTACTATTACTGCGTATTGTGAAATAGTTTAGTGGAATAATGCCCTGAAACAGGAAAGAACTGCTATTCTGAAATTTAGTTATTATACAAATTTACCTTTTCTATTGTTGTACCAATGTCACCCGTGGTAACAGTCCACAGAGAAGCAATTATAGTAGCTCCACCTACAAGTTCAGCAGTTTGAGTAAAAAATAGTAAAGCAGCAAATGGATAATCTTTAATATTAGCATCATTGCCGTTTACTATACGATACCATACATGATCGGTGTGTATATTTCTATAATTTATAAATTCCTTGACAACTTCTCCAAACACAGTATCGTAACACAATGCAAACGCTGTAATTGCAATTAACTCATTACTTTTTGCAGCTAATTGATGCAAGATGTCACTTACAAATGTAGGATATTGGGCATATAAACATTCTTAGTATCGTAATTTAGATCAAAACCTTTATTGTGTTTAGTTGGTTAATTACATTAAAACGTTATTCCCCATTTGTTAGAGCAAACAGTTATAGAAATACTTATTACTTATTAGATTTCTAATCAATAATCCAATTATTGTTTATAAAAGAGTATTTAAAAATATTTATATTGGAAGCGTTCTGTTTAAAAAAAACCTACTCAAAGGACGCCACAACAGGTAACCTGTTAGTGTTCAAGGTCAAGTTTCTTCTAGCATTAAGATTCTGAGAGAGTTAAATACGAAGATGGGTCGGGTTCGGCCAATACTGAACACGAACCAAGTTACGCTCTCGCAGCGGTCACCTGCAGTCGTTGCGTTACAAAAAATAACAGATGAAAAAATAAGAAAGCGAAAAAACCTACAAACAACAAAAACCTATACCTATTAATACGACCAACTTAAGAAATGCAACCTCTTATGCAAACGTAATCCAAAACAAACAAGAAGCCCTAACCGTGAAGAAAAAAAGGCTGCAAATAGCGATGCCTTAAAAGACTTTGTAAAGGAAATAAGGGTCACAAAACTAGATAAATTAGAAAGACTTAGCTACGGGTAGCAGCCTAAAACTACCCGATAATGGATAATAGAGATATTAGAATTACCGAATGGAACACCAATAACTTACTAAACCCCAATCAAGAAATCCAAGTAATTCTTGAAACTCGAAATGTAGACGCGTGTGTAATTGCAGAAACGCACTTCACTAATCAAAATTATATCAAAATCAAAGGTTATAAAACCTACTCAACCGTTAGTACTCCAAAGGTGGTAGTATAGTAATAATTGAAGAAAATATTTTACACTCCGAAGAGAATAAGATACAATTAGAGGATTGTTACAATAATGGCCAGAAACCGAAGAATAACCGTAGCGACGGCATAACTATTTACCACCTAGGCATAACTTCCTTCTGCAAGAGCTGGAGAACAATTTCATAGTAGGAGGTGATTTTAACGTTAAATATGTGGGGATCCAACACCATCACCAATAAAGGTAAAGAGTTATTACAGGCAATACGGAAATGTGGAAACCCATTTATTAGCTTACAGACCACAACAAGAGACCAGACCTTTTGGACTTCTTCATCACTAAGAAGATTTCAGCGAATTACACCAAAACAGAAGAAGAATATGGTCTAATAAAAATATTATAAAAAAAAATTTAACCGACCTTAGCCAATAAAACAACAGACTGGGAAGGCTTTAAAGAGAACTTAAGTAATCAAATTGAACTACGAGTACCTCTAACCACAAACAAGTAGATAGGTTCGGAAGCAGAGAAATTCGTCGAAGACTTCAAAAAGCGATCTAGCAAAACATTAGAAAAATCAGAAGCCATACCGTTGGTAATAACTATCCGCAAGAAATCAAAATCTTGGTAGCTAAAAAAAGACGAACCAGGAAAAAATAGAGACAAACCAGAGCACCAGCGAATGAAAATAGACTTAATAGATTGACTCAACAATTAAAAAGAAAGATTCTAGAAATCAAAAATGAATTGACCAAGCAGTACCTGAAAGAGCTAACCAATGACAAAAACACAGAGTATTCACTACGGATGGCGTGCGACCAAAAAAGTTAAAAAGTCAATAACCCATATTCCACCACCCAAAAAGGAAAAAGATGAATGGGCCAGAGACAATAAAGGAAACGCAGATGAATTCGTAAATCATCTTGAAAAAGTCTGCAGCATAAACCAAGAAGCTCCAGAAGAAATTCAACAACTAGATGAAAATCTAGAAGACTTCGAAATAGAATTAACGACTCCAAAAGAGGTCAAGGCGGAAATCAAAAAGAACATCAGTGCGAAAAAAGCTCCGGATTTTGACTTAGTAACTGGTGCCGTACTAAAAGAATTTCCAAGAAAGGGAATTGTCAAATTGACAAACCTTGTCCGTGCCGCTTTTCGATTAAAACACGTAATAGCTATCTAGAAAGTAGCAGAGGTAATAATGATACCTAAACCAGACAAACCGCCACATGAGGTTACCTCATATCGACCAATCTCACTATTGCCAACTATATTAAAAGTCTTTGAAAAACTCTTGCTTAAACGACTAAAACCATTAATAGAGGAAAAAGATTTAATTCCCAATCACCAATTCGAATTCAGGAACCAACACTCTACCATAAATCAGGTACATCGCATCACAAACGTAATAGAGAAATTCCAAGAAGAGAAGAAAATTTGCCCCTCAGTGCTCCTAGATGTTGCTCAAGCTTTTGATAAAGTATGGCACAAGCGACTGAGTAACAATCTAAGAAACATGCTACCTAAACAATGTGCTGAGATACTTGTATCATACATCTCAAACAGAATGTTTAGAGTGGGAAAAGTGGAGGCATATTTGGACTTAAAACAAGTAAGAGCAGGTGTTCCACAAGGCAGCGTATTAAGTTCCATACTATATCTGCTATATACGTGTGACATCCCACAAGAGGAAAATGCTACATTTGCCACCTTCGCTGATGACACAGCAATATTAGCGACAGGAGATGACAGAAGAAGCAACTATTAACAAGCTAAAACCAGCCACCAAAAATACCAACAAATGGATGAAAAAATGGAACACAAAGTTAAACGAAAAGAAATCTGTGCATATAATTTTCACAAACAAAAAGGACAACTATCTGCTTGTATCGATCAATAATAACTTGATTCCTCATGCAAACTCACCGAAATGCCGAAGTATGAATCTTGCTGCAAAATTGCGTTCAAGTGAATACATCAAGAAGAAAAGACAAGAACTAGGAATCAGATGCAAGCAAATGCACTGGCCTATAGGTAGATACTCTAAGAATTCAGTATACAATAAACTGTTTGGACATATGGCATAGAGTTATGGGGCTGTGCTGTATCAAGCAATATTCGTGAGATCCAAAGATTTCAAAACAAAGTACTCAAGAACATTGTTGATGCTCCCTGGTACATCCGCAACAGTGACATTCACAGGAACCTACAAATCCTCAGTGTAGCCCAAGAAATATAAAGATACGCGCAGAAGCATGAAGACAGGTTTCATCACCACCCCGAGGCTCTTCAACTCCTCGACAACAGTGAGTTAGTAGGGAGACTCAAACGTGTGAAATCCTTTAAGTTAGTGTAAATCATTAGTGAAAAGCAAAGCATAGTGCGCGAGTGACTGCGCAACTGTAGAAAGTTACTGGAACCTAAGATGACCTTAATGAAAGGTAATCTTAGTTTTAAGAATTCTTAGTTAATTTTAGGTTGAAACAAAATTGTTGGTTAATCTGTAAACTAGCTGCAACATGAACCAAGCACTTGGTGTTTAAAAAAAGATTTTTTGTTTTTTCATCATCCATATTAATGTCATTTATTTGACAATTACTTTCTTTTTCAAAATAAATTTAATTTTAGAAGCTCCATATGTTCATATGACCAATTCAAAAACTAGAAATATAATAAAACGGAAATGACGTAGAAATAGAGATCCGATGTTAGTAAATACAAAAACTAAATGTACAAAATACGAAGAATGTTTGATCAGTGGTGCCGAAGAAAATAATCTAGAAAGGAGATAGTGATAAATGCATTTCGTGATACCATTTTAAATGTATTAAGTGTTTTGATTTACTATGGAGATATTGCTAATAAAAACTTTATTTGCAAAACATGTAATCCAAATAAGTTTCCAAAAATTTCTATATAACCATTACATTTACACGATGTTTGTAGCCTTGTTTATTTAAAGGCTGGCTACTGGGACCTTGGGGGTAGACTTCTAGTGCGGAGCGGCTGCTTACTGATGATTGACTATGTATGCCAATTATGTATGCATATCTATGGAAAAAGTATTATTAATAAATATTATTTAAATTTAAATTTAAATAAGTTTGAATTTCAAATATTGATTGGGTGACCGGATGTTGGAGCGTTTATCCTCTAAGAGATAATGCGCTTATCCAGGTAGTTAATTTCTACCTTTTTGTTTGGAATTATCGCTTTTTCTTTCTTCATATTCATGTGCGATATGATGTCTTATCCAGTCATTAAAGTACTGTACTCTAGAATAAATTCCAGGATACACAGGATTTGCACATCCCTTAACTCCAAACGATACTATACCTAAGATAGTGCTTTATAATATATTGTTAAGAATATTAGTTTTCCTTTTACCAAATAAGATTTGATTTTGGAGAAGAGGCCCACCAGAATCATTAATGCAAGAATCTCTTCCAGGAGCACCAGCACATAGCATTCTGTTCGTTATTTGCGTGTTTTTCCTATGTTTACTAAAATGGTAAATTAAAATTTTAAAGTTAATTACTGTACTAATTGCAATTTACAAGAGAGCTTTGCAATTCTTTTGGTTGTTTACCCTGATAAGGGTGTATCTTAGTTTCTCATTAACGTCAGTACCTAAGGGGTCTGTTGTTCCCCATCCAAGGACAATTGCTTCTCTATCAACTTCGGGCTGTAAATAGTTTAATAGATCATACTATACAGCTATCAGTAGCTTGAAGAATTTTAAAATAAAATACCTACTCGGAAATTCGCATTGGCAAACGCAATTTGTCTTTCATAATTCCCCTGAAAGGGAGTTGCAACTTTTACTAAACCTATATCGTAATCTAGAGCATTATTAATGTGTCGTGTATAATTCATATGTATAACAGCTTTAATTATAAGATGTTCCATATAGTAATGTCTCCAATAGGAACTATTGCTACGTACAAATGCCATATTTGCCTGTAGACGATATCTCTAGAATTAATTAGTAACTGAAAGATAATCAGAGTACGTATATTATTAAACATACTTACACCTATTTCCTGTAAGCAATGGGCTGCCGTGACTGCCCAATACGGACTAATTATAGAGGCTCCTCCTCTAAAATTAGTAGCATAAGATTTTGTTACTAAGCAAGCTACAAATGGAAAATATCTGATGTCCGCGGGAAAGCCGTCTATTATACGAGATTCCAAGATTTCACTATGTCTATAATTGATTGATAATTCGTTATTTTCATTAAATATTTTGTTGAGATATTGATCAGTAAACTGATTGTTATGCCTAAAGAAAGTAAGAGGGGCCAAAGTAGTATTCATAGCCACCACAGTATTAACTACAACTGAAAATAAATATGTACTTGTAGTAATTTTTGAGAATATCTTGTAGAAGTTACGTGCAGTCGCTTAAATTATATTTTACTAGGAATATTGCTAGGAAAGATATTATTGTTTACACAAATGTTTTACTGATGCACTGTAGTTTGAATGTTTTTACTAATACTAATACTATAGTGATTAATACGAAAATAAAGAAGTAAATAAATCACATGTTTAGTTGCTCAAAGATTTGCTATTATTTTGACTGGTTTTTGCATCTTGTTGCACGATAAGTCTAGTATTAGTCAACTTTGAAAATAGCGTTGTAAATTGCTAAGTTTTTAAAAGTCTATTAATAATTTATTATTTATTTTTAGAAGAATATGTATGATTTGAAAAGGAATTATGAACATATGTCGAAAAAGCCGGACAACAAATAGGAATACCTAGAAACGTGAAGGTGTAAATAATTCTAATAAAGCAACCTGTATGAATATTTACTACAGTATATAATAATTATAGCATCTTATACTCACTAATGAATATTCTTAATTCAATCATCATTATTCATTTGAGCTTAAAATTATGTTTTCAAAGTAACATAATAAAACATAAGTGTTTTAAGATCGTTTTGTACAAATTTTTCAATGTTGTAGTTAGTAGTACTATTTTAATAGGACATAAAAAGTAAGAGTTAACAACCTATTAACCTTCAGTATTAGTAATTTATTCTGCTTCGCATTGTTACAAATTACTATTTATTTTACCGAAAGAAAGCCTTGATAGCCTATGGTAGACCAGGAGTCGATAATTCCTTGCTTGGTTTAGGAACTAAACTTGAATTCAGACAGCAGCTCCAGTACATTTTAGTCGTCTGTGAGTCCAAAGAACTGCTGACCTTAAAGTTCTCCAACTTTCTTGACTTTATTTCACAGTTCGATGGCAGTCACTTTTTGAATTTTGCAGAACTACTACAATCTGATGTTACAGTTTCGAAAGGGAGCAATAAATGAGTGCTTTTTCCAACGGAGTTTTAACAGATGTAACTCATCCAGAAGGCTCGTTTCATACCTCCATACAAAATAACTGTTTCTGCATTACTGTACACCTTCGCATTGGTGTTTGGTTACGAAATCTGTTCCGTCGGTTCCGTCGTTCTTCATCAACCTTCAGATGCCTGTATTCATAATTGGTATTTAAACCAAGCCCAAGCGTGTTCTAATACTTTGTAACTGAGACTTAACTTGAAAACACGTCTTAGTTTGCGTACTCAGACGCAATCTAAAGACAATAGGCGATTTGTGGGCTGAGCATTTGCTCTTACTGGAGTCAAGCATAGGCTCTCTAATGTACCGATTATAAAGGCACGAAAGAGCTAAATATACAGACAGGTCAGCCTACGCTTTTCACTATCTTTTTTAAAAGACGAATTGGGTTACGTCCTCATGCTTTCTATGGCTGCAAGGTGAGACTATCCCCTTCACTAAATTTCTTAAAGCATTAAATACAAACACGGATCTGGCTACGTTCTCCATTGGATTTTTATCAATGCTATATATGAGCATCAATGAAGAGCGAATAGATAATAACAACGCAAACAGATTCAATAAATAATTTTCTTCTGAAAACGACTAATTTTTAATTTTTCTTAAAATTGTACTTTCTATATATGCAACTATCCTAGAAACTACCTCTTTAGCTCTTATCTACACTACGGTTAATTTTAACAATCAAAATCTTACACAGACAAGCTGGAAATAGTATTATCGTCTTTCGAGTTCAATTTAATTTAATTTAAATTAAACTTCTTAATGAAAAATTCAAAAATGCTTTAGCTCATGGTTAGAGTGTTTTCAGCTATACCTTCAAGACAAAACGTGATTCAGTGGCTGGCTCTCACCTGGTGGTGACGTATCTAATTAAAAAACTTTATTACAAAATATGTTCCCCTACCTTACATTTATAACAAAGTTTTTAGAATTTAAAAATCTGCATTGGTTTCCGAGATATCGCGCTGTCCCATTCCTCGCTGAACACACTGTATAATAACAGTATATTATAAGACACGATAGTTAAGCGCTTCGTATTATTTTTACTCAAAGATAAATTCAATATGAAAAGTTTCTACGCTCTCATAGTTAATATATAAAAGTACAAATTACAATTAACTTTTTATAGAGATTCTATTGTATATTACAGTCAGATTTTGTGCTAGAAAAGGTATTATTCTTCTTGATTGTAACTCCGATGCCATGTAGCCGTCTCTGGATCCGGATTCGCAAACTTTTTCTGACGCCTTTTAATTGATGCTGAAACTTTTTCATCTGTGTAACGTAATAATAGAGAAGGTTCTGTAATTTTAATTCCTTGCCAATCAATCATAGCAATGTAGTCATTTGAATTGAAATTTAGAAATGGTGCAACAAATTCACGAACACCGACTCTTGCTTCCTTTCTTGCTAGCAACGGTCGTCTGTGATCATTGATAGCAGAATATGTTCAGGGTAACTGGTGTAAATTCTTTTTTGTATTACTGGATAAATAATTCCTTTCAATTTATCAGAGAGACATCAAAAGAGTTAAATTAACTTCCATATGTGTCGAGAACCGTCCTTACATGACGGATGTTGTTTTATAGTAAACCACTTAGGTGCATATACTTCTACTATATATGTTGAAGTAATTTTCAGTTGTGACACTGGATTTTCAGTCGCTAGATATACTGCCGTGCTGAAACAAAGGGTTCTATCTGCAAAATTCAAGATTTTCGTTTTATGTAATATCCTGGGAGCTTAGCAGTTCTTCTCTATGTTTAAAAACTTTGAAAAGTCCTATCTGCACCACAAGTGCTAATTAAATGATAAAATTGTTTGTCGTAACTGAAAAATATCTGTTACTACAAGAAACGAATGTCCTATCTGCTCATTACAAAATGAATTTGTCCCATCTGTTTACATTTAAAGTACATAGGACAGCTTAACTTAGTAGTGCTTATGATTTAACCTACTCTTTGCTAATACATAACAATCGTGTCGTAAGTAAATTTCACATAGGATAAATCTTGTTAGTAGAATTGTTAAACATAACCTCAAAAAGTCACGTAGTGGTCACAAGTACTTTCCTTAGCGATACTGAACAACATATACAAAACTAATAAGAATTGAAGTGTTTTCGTTAATAAATTGCATCATAATTGCACAATAAAATCTGAATTATCGTAGAACTCTTGGCAACATCAATAAAACATTTAAAACATTAATATTTCAAAACCTAAAATGCAGATAAAAACTTTTGTTTAACGAGGGCAGTATAGGCGTGGAATTCTATTGGCTGTAGTTAACAACTTTCCTGGATTTCTTTCTACAAGATTCTCTGGACAGGTCCCATTTGATACTGCCCTCCTTAATTCGAGTAAGTACTTTTGGTTTGAGCTAAGATCAGACGGAATATTGGATGGTATGTCAGATTACTTCAAACTGAACGACATGTTTTTGTTCACGACTATTGAACGACTTTCCAATTGGCTTAGAAACACCATTAGGTCCGCTTGTCGCCCCATCCATGCTCTGTAGCAAATGCCTTAATGGTAACTCATAATATGCAATAGACATATGAGCTACTGAAGTGATATTCCAAGGCACAATTAGAACAGACGAATAACTCCTCCTCTTCTTCCTGTATTTATCGACAATACCTATTTGGATATTTTGAGATGAGCCACTTAATGGGAAAGTGTGTTCAATAAAAGTAGAACCTGGCTTGCTCACTAGAGAAATATGTTAACTTATATTTTTCTTATAGTGCTTACTATCTTTCTTCTCATTTACAATTGTCTTGTCCTTTCTTCCATCAAAAAATAGTCCAAACAGTTTCTTTTCACGTTCTCTTAAAGCAGATTGCCTTTGATTTCGTTTTTCTCTTTTTAACCTGCTTTTATCAATAAAGCTATCAGAATCTGCTTTCTACACAATACCAACATCTTGAAAAACAACAGTTCCTGCAGCTGCTCTGTCAGACAAACCATAGCCATCACTTATCTATGCCATTTTAGAAAGCCGAAGACGCATATGCTTTGAAGTGGTGCAAACCTGAGGTTGCTTCGAGGTTGAAGCAACAGAACCCCAGTTTTCATTTGTACTCTATCAGTCACTTTCTATCGTATCAGTTAGTACAAGCTCTTCTGATTATTTCAAAGCAGTGGCAGATGATTCTAAACTAGCAGCAGCTTACCTTTCCTCTTTCAGCTGTTTCCCCTCAAATCTTTTTTCAAAGCTGTTGTTTCCTTTTGGTTTATATTTCCGCTACACATTTTTCTGAAACAGCGTTGATCTTCAAGAAACTCGTGCTCTTTAGCAAGAATCTCTTTTGATTACTCGCACTTACAGTTGTCACTCCGATACTTGCAGTTTGTTTCTGCATTCAATATGCAAATTCGCCAATTTCTCCTGATATTTTTCCTCATTTTGAGATGGTTTCAAAAGTTTAAGGTAACTATCATTCTTTGCTCTTATCAGCTGCAAAACTCTGGTATGAGAGTACTGTTAAAATTGGCGCATCTCTACGTTGCGTCCTTACTTGTCTTGGTTGACTTTAAAACAGTTCTTGTAAACAAATAAAATTTTGCAACATCTTCGTATGTCGGTAAAACAAGTGCAGATAACGTTTTATGGTGCTCCAAATATAGGATACTTCACTTTGCGCCTAGTTCTAGGTGGATCGGGATCAGTTTGTAACATTCTAGAAGATTTGAAGAAGATTAATATTACTTCGACTTTATAAAATATTGTAATACATTATAGTATACTACACACTTAGTATTGGTAACTCTCACTTGCAAAAACGCAAGTTCATTCTACAGAATAAAGCGTGGTGTAAAATGCAACAATATTACACAAAAGTGTGCTCCGAACTGAAAGCAGAATTCATCGCACAGATTATTATTATAGGAGTTAGTAGTTTGTGATTCATCCTATAACGGTATGCCGTCTACAGAACACATTACATCATGCTTCACTATGACCAGCATCACGTGATTTCTGCACAATGCGTTGTTGCAACCAGTATGACTAGCTGACGAATCTGTATAACAATAATAACGTAAATAACAAATCTGCTAAGTAAATTCTATTCCACATATTGTGTATTACCAAATATTTATTAGTGCTGGAGATCCTCTTAACAGTATCCAAAACTAAATATATTTTTGCATTTAACTAGTGCACAAGCATGCAAATGTCTGAATGAATGAATGTAAAATCCAAAATTAATTTTTTCACTCCATCTATCCTACTAAACAGATTTGCTTGTTAAATCCAAGCGGTACTCCTTCTTCATATTGAATATACTGTAATTGTCCATTTTACGTACTAGATATCCACTTCGTAAACTAGAACCAAATTGTGTAATCGTACATGATTTCATAATCTTGTTGGAAAAATTTGCAAATTTATGCATCCAAATGCGATGTGATCGTTATACGTTGCAAATATTTGCAGCTGCAAGTAAAGACGCATTCGTTAAATTTATTTCTCCAATTTATCGACCAGCGATGTTAAAATAAAACCTTCCTTTAGTATTAAATTCCGCGTGTACATATGTTATTCATTGAAAATTACATTGTATCTTTTCTCTTCTATAAAATAGAAACTTCACGTTAGCATCTTTTATGTTGTTGGATTTACGGCTTTGTTAAATTAGTTCTTCTAAGAATTCCATAAGAAAATGTTTTCTTTTCTTATTAAACGCAATGCATAAAAGCGTTGTGTATAATAAAACTACCTCTAGTTTTGAACTTTATAAATTTAAATAAAACATTTCGAGATAATTTCTCCATTAAAAATTTATTCTTTTAAGGTTTTATGTTCGTTCTAATCATAAAACTGTCATTTTACCTAGTTCAGGGCAAGATTTATTATCGCATTTGGTCAGATAGCCAGCAGGATAATGCCCAAGGCTTCTAACTGATTTCACTCCATCCTCCTGCTGTCTTCATTGGTGCTTTTTATATCGCGAGTCTTGGAAGAACAGTGAGATGCCTGAGCAACCCTTTGGGAGTTGGAGAATTGTCACTCCGAACGACAATATAGAGACAGCTTTGCTAAATGTTACTGAGTAAGACACGCGCATCTCGTGTTTTTCTTGTGTGAGAAGTTTGGACTTAAGAAATTCACGAGTCCCGGGATCTCTTCAAGTGTTTGAGAAGCTTTCGCTTAGGTTCCGTTTATATATCCTGAGTGAACACGTCATGAATTATTTCTGTCTTTGCCAAATAAATATCCTGACAATCTCTGGATTTACCAGATGTGTCGCTTCCGTGTTAGTCGGTTGAGTGAACTTTCGACTAATCGACGGATTAACTAAACTATTCCTACACCGAACTCTTAATAATATTATATCTTCCCGGTTTTCACATGGTTTCCCGTGCAACCTGTGTTGCTACGGCGTTCTCTGTGTTTATACACTTCTGTCAAGTCTTCTGCGAAAAATTGTGCTGCTTCGAATTTTAAAGGCGAGAAAGATTACATCACCGCCATCAAATATATTTACCTATAGTTCTGGTATGTACTTGAAGCCGTCGCTTCGTTACTGAAGATGTTCTGTGTTAGTTCATAAAGAGCTTTGTGTGAACCAGTGTGAAATGAAGTGGTTGTGAATTGTGGCACAAACTTAGGGTACCTTTTGGATTAGTTCCTGTATTACGGTAAATAATTTTACCATTAAATCTGTATCCTGTGAAAGAGCTAACGTTGGCATATATCGTCTCGCAACTGTGGACTTGGTTGTTTGCCAATGTAAGTTTCTTCCGACTCGTTACCAGTTTGGTTTGGTTAAAAATAGATTAAGAATTGCGTTGTTGTAACGTCATTTCACATTAGTGAAAAGCTTTGTAATAGTATATTACCTAGTTGAAATCTGCAATTTATTAGATTATTAACGTAAACGTTAAATAGTTGCAATCTATCATTTTTGCCAGGTTAATAACGTACAGATTAAATAATCGAAATTTATCATTTTAATATTTGTCTTATTAGTTTCTACTTGAGAGGTTCTTTAGACGTAACCTTTGATATTAACAATTTTGCGAATTTTGCTTTTTTTTAAAGTTTATTTAAAAATTTAACTTGATCCAAAGCTAGTTAAGAAAGCATGTGACGATCTCGTTCTTTTATGTGTGTTTCTTTCACAAGCGATTGCTATTTAATATACACGAATGTTCTGTGTTATCAACGTTTGGTTAATGCATTCATGGTGCGAGAAGCTCTGCCCGTTAGTTCGTGTATGTTAAATAATTATTGTGAGCAATTTTTATTGTTTACCTGGTTGTTTTGTATATTTTCTCATTTTCTTTTTCTTGTATGTGTTTATGTTGAATAATTTTTTTTATACAGTGTAACTCGAAATCGCTGTACTCTGTTTGTTTGTTCCAATTTATGAGTATGCTAATAGATTTAGTTATGTTACCTTCTGACTTTTCTTTTGCAAATAGCGTAGAAATAGATTGTTTCAGAGATCAGCTGTTTTGAAGCCAGTGGACAACGACCTTCACATACATACACAACATCAGTTTAATCCTTTACTGGGAACATAAGTATCTTTATAGTAAACAGTACAATCTCGTTTCTTTCTGTTTGTGTAATGTTCGAACCTGTCGTTCGAACCTTAAAAGCTTCTCGTATAGTGACCTAGATACGGAGATCAGCTGCAAGATCTCTTGGTCGAAATTAGGTCAACGACTTTCTTCTGCGGCTGGTGCCCTCTGGATCTTGAATTTCATTAAGATTTTCGTACCTGTACTACCATCTGCCGCCGGCACTAGGCCCTCATCGCCCGCGACTCGTCTCCGGCCATTAAGAGCTAGTTCAAAGTTGGCATATCTGTTAATATTCTGTTGCGTATATCGAAAGGATCTTTAAACCCGTAAATGCACGTAACAATCTGTATGATCTTGTTGTCCTTTTTATGCAGCGGAAAGGCTGTTTTGTCTAGTTTATGTAATGGTCTAAAGAGAACCTGATTTGGGAATTCAAATTAGTATTAATGTTACAAATACATATAAAAAAGCAGTATATTTTTAGGCAGGTGCCTTTGAAATACAAGAGCTGTAACTGAGGCCCACTACTCATTTATATCCAGTATTTGTTTATTATAATAATTCTAAGAATCGTTTTGAAGACTTTAACATTTATAATATTGGTTTTTGTAGGTTAGGTTTTGACAAACTTACATTGTAGCTTTTGTCTGTTGGATTTCTTCAATAACATCATCTTGTTTCATTTTTGTATAGAACTTTTTCAGAAATTGCTCTGTATAATGCATTTCCAAAAATGAATATAAAACATCTCTTGGTTCATACATATTACTTTTACACGCTGCACATGATTTGTATTTAAGCGAAACGTACACGAAAGTAACCAAATAGCCATGCGCGGTGTAAACATTAGTTTGATTTCACTAACTAGATAAAATAATCTTTCCACTTTATGTAAAGGACAAAATGATCATACAGATTATGAAATCATACATGATTACACAATTTGGTTCCAGTTCGTGAAATGGATATACAGTATCATGGATTTAAATGGAGCAAATATAAAAAATAAGGAAGGTCGAGTGCTGGTGTCTACAGATTCGTCTAACCAGTTTGTGACCTCCCACTGTCGACCACTAGGTACTCAGATTTTGTTATGATTATTGCTCAATTTTCTGATTGAATTTTGTTAATTCATTATCTACATTTATTATTCTTTCCGTCATTTATTTGACAATTACTGTTCTTTTCAAAATAAATGCAATTTAGCTGCTCGATATGTTCATACGATCAATTCGAAAACTAAAAGATATAATAAAAAGGAAATAAAGTGGAAATAAGCACCCGATGTTAGTAAATACAAAAATTAAATGTGCCAAAAATGTTTAGTCAGTGGGGAGAAAATAATTCGAAAAGCAGGTTGTGATGAATGCCTTTCATGGTACCATTTAAAAGGCATTAAATGTTTTGATTTACTATAGTAATATCGCTAACAAAGATTTTATTTGCCAAACATGTCATCCGAACAAAGTTTCCAAGAACTTGTATGTGTTCATTACATACGTTGTGTCCACATTTCGATGCTCACTATTGGTATCTCGGTTATTAGAAGACATAGAACAACGGTTAAATGGGGGATGTTATAAAGAATTTAATACTCGCAACAAATCTCATTTCAAATTCATCCTAACTTTTTTAAATTTTAAGATACACCTAATGTGACCGCTTCTAAAATTTTACATTGTTCAGACACTTTTTTAAAACAAATCGTTTGGTGTCAACAGAAACCCCCGATTGTCATTTGTTTTCAAGTTCTTAGCGCTACTTTTTGTTTTTCACAAACAGGCATATTAGATTGTTGGTTAGCTAGAATGAATTTGAATTCAGATTTGTTGCGAGTATTTAATTTTACATAACGTCCCCCATTTAACCGTTGTTCTGTGTCTTCTAATAACCGAGATACCAATGCTCAGTATCGAAATGTGGACACACTCTATACACAATGTTTGTAGCTTTGTTTATTTAAAGGCCGGCTACTGAGACCTTGAGGGTTGACTTCTAGTGCAGACCGGCCGCTTACTGGAACATAGTGCCGGTTTCAATATACACGTATTATTGTTTTTAAATATAAAACTAATCGTTTTATGACCTTTGATGATTGAGTATGTATACCATTTATGTATGCACATCTATACAAAAAGTTTCATTAATAAATATTATTTAATTTTAAATTCAAACGAGTTTGAACTTTAAATTTTTTCAGGTGCGGGTAGTCGAGGGTTTATCCTATAGTAACAGCTGATGCGCGGGTAGTTAACTTCTTCCTTTTTGTTTGGAATTATCGACTTTTCTTTGTTGATATTAATGTGCGATATGATGTTTTATCCAGCCATTAAAGTATTGTACTCTAGCATAAATTCCAGGATACACAGGATCTGCACATCTTTTGACTCCAAACGATACTATACCTAAAATAGTGTTTAATAATATATTGCTAGAAAAACTTGTTTTTCTTTTACCAAACAAGATTTGATTTTGGACAAGAGGCCCTCCAGAATCGTTAATGCAAGGATCTCTTCCAGGTGCACCAGCACATAGCATTCTGTTCGTTATATTAGTGTCCTTTCCTTTTTTACTAAAATGGCAAATTAAAATATTAAAATTAATTACTCTACTAATTGCAGTTTACAAGAGATCCCTGCAATATTTGTGGTTCTTTACCCTGATAAGGGTGTATCTTAGTTGCTCATTAAGGTCCTCACCTAAGGGGCGTGTTGTTCCCCATCCAAGGACAAATGCGTCTCTATCAACGTTAGGCTATAAATAGTTTAATAGATCATACTATACAGCTATCGGTAGCTTGAAAAACTTGAAAATAAAATACATACTCGGAAATTCGCATTAGCAAACGCAATTTGTCTTTCATAATTCCCCTGAAAGGGAGTTGCAACTTTTACTAAACCTATATCGTAATCTA
>VTPC01001485.1:0-50413 GCA_011009095.1 Ignelater luminosus | reverse complement strand
CCCCGAGTGTACTTTCGCTATTTGCAATACCTCTATCTCTACCGCACACAGACTCGCTTTGTCTGTCTTCTGCGCATACCCAAATGCCTTTTTACAAAAGTTGGCCTGTAGCATATCACTTAGTTGATATTTTTACGCTCTTTGGTGCCCCTTGCATTCTGCATTCCGATAATGGGCGCGAATTTGTCAACAAAATAATAAATGAATTATCCGATCTTTGGCCAGAATTAAGGTTAGTGCACGGTAAACTTCGACATAACCAAAGCCAAGGTTCCGTTGAGAGAGCCAATCAAGATGTAGAAAACATGTTGGTAACGTGGCTAAAGGACAACAACACTCTAAAATGGACAGAAGGACTTAAGTTCGTACAATTTATGAAGAACAGAGCGCTGCACTCAGGCATCAGCATGTCACCCTACAAGGCCATGTTTAGTATGGAACCCAGGGTAGGGCTGATTACGACTAAATTGAGCGAGGAAGTTATTTTTGATCTACACACCGAGGAAGACTTAGAGAAAGTCATATCATCGACAAATTCGGGCGAGACAGAATCAGAGATGAGACAACGAAACGACGAAGAAGTGGCAGTGGAAATGGAAAGAGAAGAGGTAGATAGTCGTGATGAGGATGACCAACAAAATGATCAATATTGCAATGAAGTCAGTAGTATTGCACCAGCTAGGAAAAGAGCTGCACTTTCTCTGCGAAAGCAGGCCAAAGAATGAAGCAATCAAGCGACAAGCTACATCCACCAGCTAGTATTGGAGACTATGTCACAGTGCCCATACCAGATGTAGATAAAGCAAGAGGAAGTTTACGTAACATCATGGCCGTAGTTTTAAACGTGACAGACGATAATTTATATAAGCTAGGTACTAAAGACGGTTGTTTAAGACAATTGTATGCGCGATCAGAATTTGAAATCTGCAAACACAATTTTATTTCAATAAACGATATTGATCAAAACCAAACAATTTTTCTCAGAACTGTAGCCACAATTTCTTCGGGTAAAGCTCAGTGATACATTAGATGCCAGTGTACTAAACACTGTGGAACAAACTTATGCATGTGTAAAAGGCGACAACTCCTCTGCAATTCGAAATGCCATAACAGCAATTCCTGTAGAAATAAGTAATTATCTGACTTACAGCAAGTTGGTTTTGTTTTATTTCGAATTTAAAGAATTGTTTTTATACATTATCATGAAGATTGATTTTATTGTAACACAATAGTTAGTAATTTTAATTATTATGTTTTATTTCTTTTCGTAATAGTTCTAGTAAGTACCTACCTATTATTGTTTATTTTATTTTTAATTTTTTATAATTGTAGTATTGTAAAACATTTGTTAGTTATTTATTTTTTTACTGGTATCAGATATAAATCAAAATCATAATTATTCTTAAGGATTTCATAATATTTAATATTCATAGGGAAAATTTCAAGATTGTTTTCGCTATTGTAATTTGAAGAATTAATGTTCAAATCATTCGTTAGTTTTGTTATTTTCGATAATCCTGTAAACTTTTTCTTACTGGGACCAAATAAATGAATAATCAAAATCAAAACTAGTTTATCCTATTGAGTTCAAGTTACTTTCAGTTCTGCCTGAAAATTTTAAGCCAAACTAGAATTTCCTTCTCTAAAATCAGTTATTCCTGAATTAGTCTGGCACTCCGCGTTTGGCCTAAGAAATTTGCGTTGTTCCTAGAGAGTGCAGGATCTTTGAGTTTGTCCTAGTCAATACTAGAATGTCCGGTAACATATACAAATAATTTTACACTTTGTACATCTATTCGATGGGTTATTATTCGATATTTTACGTTGAGGTGCCAAACTTGAATCACCTTACCCTAAACCTAATGAGTAATGGGAAGCATTTATGGTTAACCTACAAAACTGTCTTACTCAATTAATAAGGACTACTGTAAACAAGATAGCTAAAACAAAAATGAATTTCTACTATCCTAACCTTTTCAAAAAAATTTCTAACTTGAAATTTAGCCCATTTAAAAAATCTTTAAAATTTAAAAGAATTTTTTTACTTCATGATAAAATCAGTATCAACAAGTTTCATATTCTTCTTTAACAACTGATTTTATCCCTATATTAAGAAAATATGATATATTAGTATGAATTGCTGGATGTTTAGGATGAGCACATATGCTGGGACTAGCGGAATGTATACCTACGCAATGCAATATCTTTAGTCAAGTTAACAAACAGAAATAGCTTTTTACCAACGATCAAGTTATTATTATTATTATATTATCAAGTAAGCATACCTCCAGCATCCTTACATAATTTGTGATCAATTATCTTAACTTCACTATGCAATAGTAATTTGTTTGGTTCTCGAACGGAAGCTATATTGTATCACAACCAATGGCAATAGCTTTACTATTTATTCTCTACAATGATAAATGATACAAAATTATCTTCAATTTCCATTTGAAATTAAATATAGTTTTTATAACCTAATAATTAGCTGGAGTCATCAAAACAGATGCCTCGTATTTTTTAATAAATTCCCCCCTAACTTCAAGTAAGTTATACCGAAATCAAGTTACAAAATATTATATAGAGGGTGAACTATCATCCTTATCACGCAATACTTAATAGAACTGCTCTTTAACAATCATGTATTCCCATGCGTACCTATCAGTTCATTTTTTAAACGGTGATGCTAAATATTTTAATAAAAGAATGCTTGACCTATAGAGAGACAACTGTTTTACAAACTGCTATTGATAAAGTGCAACAAGCTGCAGTAGGCGCCTAAATCGTATTAATAATACATGTACCACCCAGATAAATATGAGATTCTGTGGATTCAGCTTTGCATTCGGATACTTACACCACTAAATTACCAATAATGGACACTATAGCGTGTTAGGAAAGAAAAGTTTAAATTGTAGCTTATAGTGTGGTTCACAAGTTCCATTTTGGCTATTTTTTGCCTGACTTCACCAAAAATTATGATCGAGGTGTCATTCGATTTGGAATGGCATTTAGAAACTTTTCGGACATTTCGAAGTCCCGCGCAAAAAAATTGCAAAAGTTAAAACCAAATTCGTAAAACAAAGGGGTTTCGTTTTTGGCAAATATCTTGGAGAATATTGCAAATATCCGAAATCAAAGAAAAGATCCTTAAAGAGCAGGAAACGTCCTATAAAAAAGTCTTAACTCTTGGAATTGTTCGAAAAGTTTCTAAATGCCATTCCGAATAGAATGACACCTCGATCATAATCTTTGGTGAAGTCGGGCAAAAAACTGCCAAAATGGAACTTGTGAACCACACTATTAACGAGAATTTGCTGCCTTCACGTAGTAGTTGGTAGTATGAAATTACAATATTAGAAAATCGTTGTTAGACTTACCACGGCGCTTGGATACATTGCACTTAAGAATATTAAAAGTTGACTTACCTGAAACAGAAAAAAAACAGAAATCATTTACGTCATTCTGACAGAAACAATCATGTAATTAAATATTCAATTCGATACAATTAGTGTTGAAGATTATATGGTGTATGTAGCCTGATGAAATATTCTTGTTCGAAGTTTTAGTTCGACTTCCAAAAGAAACCTTTACTAAAATTTCACGGTAGCTTTTTGCTTGGAAGCTATGAGACCACACAAGCCACAATCACGGAAATATACTTGTTTTAGTTTTAGAAAGAAAACTTTTTTTCTTCTATTCTTTTGTTTGTTAGATCTTTCTGTAAGTATTATAATGAAGCTGACATGTTTCTATACTAATTAATAGTGCATCATAATCCTTCCAAGTCTGCAAACACTTTGAAATCACCCAAGAATAAAGCTCGGGATGTTATGATAAACATGTTTTGTTTATTTAATATCACTCTCATATTTTACATAATTAGTTTTTAATTAGATTTCCTACAACTTTATCCAATTAAATAACCATATTGAATTTTTCCATTAGTCAGTTTGCATAGTTTCTAGTATCCAAGAGTGAAATTCTGATACTTTTGTATAAACAGTTGGAAAAACAAGATCTCCACACGGTGTTCGCCAAAATAACGCTATACCTAAAATGTATTACTGTAACAACTAAATAAGAACTTATTAATGTAAGTGCTGCGCTGTGTAGTAATTTTGCTTGAAGAATATAATTTTGATTTACTCGAGATAATATTGCCCTCCATAAACGCTTGACATTGCTGATGAAGCCCGGTCTTGCACCATAAATGTACATGTAAAGTAGAAATGCGATAATGTAACTAACAAAATCTATAAGTTTTTGTTTCAGTGGATTTTTTAAAATTTAGTAATGCTTGTAATCTTCAAAACTTGCACCTAAAGCCAGATTACATTGTCGCACACATTCTTCAAACATAATTACCGTTAGCGCTCTATATATCAAATTTTTGATTTTACCGATTAATTTATCACTTTGCAACAAAGCACTGCCAACATCTCCCGTACAAGGATCCGTTCCCGCTCCAAAAGCACATACCATTCTATAGGTAATTGTAGTTTCATTTAATCTACGATGAAAAGTTATTGTTATTAAGTGGAAATTGACTTTTCGTAAATATCTTTGATACTATGTATTGTATATCACATAAATTAAAATTTAGACAGTTATACTCTTTCGTTAAATTTCAGTTTTGTAAGACTTTCTCTTGTTATGTGAGTTTACCTCCAATAGCTTCGACAGGAATACGAGTCCACTATGGTAACACGACCATACTTCAATACCTTGCTCAATTCACCTTTTTCGGTTCGACCCCATCCAATAACGTACACTGTAGTATTGGGTGTATACTAAAATATTGAAGTAAATGAGACATTTTGGATTTTCTATTATTCTTTAGTAACCGTGTGATGTGTATGCAAATATTAGAAATACGATAGATGCTAGTAGATTCAAAGCAACCAATCTACCTATATCAATGTTTCCTAACCGCTATGTGCCTCAGCACACCTCTACCATTAAATATGTAGCAAAATTATTTCTATTATGTTACTGAAAACTCTCTAAAGGCGTTAAGGCAGTCAGTTGACAAAACCTCTGCCAAAGTGAACAAGTTTGCCATTGACAGATCAATGAAAACCACAAATCACAATATTTTGACAATAAACTTCCAGTTACCCACAAATGAATATATTTTGTATAATCACGGATACTGTATGTTAAGTAGGTAAACGTTTAGGAAATGCAGGTATGAGCGTTCGAGTTTAACAAAATGAATTACGTAAGTTTCCATACTTTGTAATCTTTTTCAGCTAAAGCTATTGGTTTTTCATATCGTCCATTGAAAGGATTATTCACTTTTATCATGGCTATATTATAGTCGTGGGATTCCATAGAAAATGCTTTATGAATAATTATCTTTGCTATACTATGTTCAGAGTAAAGTTCGTCCTGATACGAACTATTACTGCGTATTGTAAAAAGGTTTAGTGGAATATTGCCCTGAAACAGAGAAGAATTGCTATTCGGAAATTCAGTTATTATACAAATTTACTTTTTCTATTGTTGTACCAATGTCAGCCGCGGTAACGGTCCACAGAGGCGCAATTATAGTAGCACCACCTATAAGTTTAGAAGCTGGTGTAAAGAAAATTAAAGCAGCAAAAGGATAATCTTTAATATCTGCATCATTGCCGTTCACTATACGATACGATACATGATCTATGCGTGTATTTCCATAATTTTTCAATTCCTTGACGACTTCTCCAGACACAGTATTGTAACACAACGCGAACGCTGTAACTGCAATTAACTCATTACTTTTTGCAGCTAATTGATATAAGAATGTTTGTCACTTACAGATATAGGATATTGGGCAGATAAACATTCTTAGTATAGTAATTTAAATTAAAACTTTTGTTGTGTTTAGTTGGTTAATTATATCAAAACGATATTACGCATTTGCTATTGCAAACAATTATAAAAGTACTTATTACTTATTAGATTTCTAATCATTAATCCAATTATTGTTAATAAAAGAGTATTTAAAAATATTTATATACGGTACGTTCTATTTAAAAAAACCTGCTCAGAGTGCGTTAGCAACGGGTAACGTGCAAGTGTTCAACTATAAAAGAAAACGTTTTATAAAATAAAAGAAACAAGAAATATTGACATAAAAATCATTTTTAAGACTAGCTTTAATTAGCTGAATTAACGCTTTACAGGGTCAGACAAAAACCACAACAAAAGAAGATGATGAAATTACTATTTCCCCAAAAATAGAAAATGACCAACAGAAAGATTTCTAGCGTCTTAGAGAAAAGCGATAAGCCATATTAAAAAACGTTTCTTTCAAGAATTAAATACAGTAGAAAATAAGTATAATGGGTGATTGTTTTGAGTAACTTTAGAAATGTTTTTCGTCTTTTTTTCTTTCTGCTGTAACTTGAGAATTCAGTTTGTTTTGATATATCATACATACCTGCTAACAAATTAATTTTTGGTTTCTGTTAGTGCAGTTTCCATGCTGATTTATTGTTATAGAGAAACATTGTACGTGACATTTAAGGCTTCAACAATTACATTAAATATTAAACATTAAGCGTTATTTTCTAATATGCTACACTACCTATTTGGAGTGTTGCCAAAATATCCAAAATAGTAATTTAGGATACTATACATTTATTCCATGCAAGATCGCAAACTTAATGTTAAATATTGTGTTTTATTCGCTCAATAAATTCACGTGCAATTGCTTGTTGAACTAATATTTGAACAATTTTGCATTCATAGCTTTCATTCATATCATACTTACTTACTTAATCCAATAGCATTTTTACTCGTTAGGGATGTAAGGCCGATTCATATCATATCGGTTGTAAATATTTCTTTTTTTATAATTATTTATTGTATTTTAATAAATGAGACTGCATAATTGCAATTTTTATTGTTACTGAGAATTTTTAGTTTGTTACAGATACTTAAGTTAAAGTGTGGCGCAGGTAAATCTAAGACCATTAATGTATTTGTTTCGACTACACTCACTGGCGTTTTTCTTGACCAAATAAATAATTTTACTTTAGAGTACTCAAAAACATCTTCTTTTGTGGCCAAAGACTTTGATCTATGACTGAGGTTTTGAGTCGAGATTGATTTAATTTTAGATTTTTAGGTTAATTCTTGTTCGTTCATTTCGCGCATTTCTAGAATCAGTTTGGACATATTGGGTCACACATGGCGCGATGTTAGAGCTAGTAAGCTAAAAATCTTTTATTTTCCTGTAGGACACTTTTGTCAGCTAGGTCACTAACACTTCAGACAGCATTGATATATAATTATTAACAAAATTAAAACTAAATCTTTCTTCGATCTTTTCTGTTTTATTCTTTCCTTTATCCAAGTATAGATTACTGATACGTTTGTGTACACTCCTGGAAATCACTACTGGCACATTTGAAAAAACCCCAAGACACTATACCTAAAATGTCCTTCAGAAAGCGAAATTTATAATTTATCTTATCCTATCAATTATAAGTTTGTTTTGATACACGGGCCTTCCCGAATCGCTCGTGCATGAGTCTTTTCCAGACAAACAGAGGCACATCATTTTCTTTGTTATAAATCTATTTCTAAGACGGCTTTAATTATATTATAAGCAAAAGAACGATACTTAACAGAAAGTGATTCAGAATGCCTAAACAGTTTTCTACAAAAATCGTGTCCTATCACACTGGTTAACAAATTAAAACCTTTTGTTCTGGTACTTAGTTACAAATAGGTCATCTTAAATCATGTTTTCATGCTGAATCCAAAATGCTTTTGGTTTTTCCCTAGCACGTATAGTGTCCGAGAAAAACATGATTTTGTTTCGAAATAAAACGCTAAAGTAATTAGATGCATTTTATATTACAAAATGTACATAAAACCCATTAGAATATTCTATTTGACAGTTTACTTTTGTGTAATGATGTATTAGGTTCTTCCCTAATCAGTAACCAACAGTAATCACCCAACATGTTTGAATTCCATCTTCCCTGGTACCGGCCTTCTAGCGTTGAAAGGTCTTGATGGAAACGCTCTCCATGCTCATCACTTACAACTCCCAAATTGCCTGGGAAAAAATCCAAATGGGAATATAAATAATGCATCTTTAGCGACATATTACATCCCATTTTACGGTAAGCTGTCAACATTTCGTCGACGAGGTTTTTGAAAATTTCCGCTTTGTTGTTGCCCAGAAAACCCTTTACGACAGATTTGAAACAATTCCACGCCATCTTTTCTTTTCCTTGTAGAACCGCATCAAAACCGCTGTCATTTATTAACTACCGAATTTTGGAACCAACAAATATGCCCTTCTTTATCTTAGCTTCTTAGATTCTTGAAAATTTTTTTATGTACTGAAAACCTCTTCCGCCACGGTCCATACCATTTATAAAATTCTTTATCAGCCTTAACTTTATATGCAAAGGGGGCAAATAGATATTGTTTCTATCCACAAGGCTTTTATGTAAAATATTCTTTTCTCCTACAACTATCTGCCTACTTGGCCAACTTTTTACAATATAATGCTGCGATTTAGCACGACAGTCCCACTTGCACAAAATGCAACTGTATTTTGTAAATCCCAGTTGCATTCCTAATGACAAAGCTATAACTTTCACATCTCCACAGATTTTCCACTCGTATCATTTATAGTCTACGCTCGTTAAAAGGCATTTCATAGTTTCATTAGATTCCTTTAGGTGAACTGAATATGCAATGGGAACTGATGGCAATGCATTGCCATTGTGCAATAGAACTGCTTTCAAACTAAATTTAGATGCATCAATGAACAATCGCCATTCTTCTGGTTTGTGTCCAAGGGTTTCTATCAAACCGTCAACATCACTGTAGTAGGTAAGATTGTCGTCCATAGAATAAAACTCAGAAAACCTTTTTTCGCGGTTACAAAAATAACTAATTGTAGTACTGTGTTCCAATAAATTCCAACTTTTCAATTGGGGCAAGGCAACTCGGTTTTGCTTTTGCTTAAGTTTAAATTACGAACTAAATCGTTTAGTTGTGCCTGTGTGATCAAATGTGGCTCAATGAGATCTGGAGGAATAAACTCTGGACCATTGGTAGAAACAATGTTGACATTTTCTTCATGTGATCTTTAAATGTTTCTGGTGGCACAGGAATTGGAAGATCAGATTCTGATGACATCCGGTAAAGACAACCGTCCGCCAATTTGACGGAACCATTGCCGATGAGATTTTTCCATAAACAAATGATGAACTTGCGATGAAAAAATATAGTTACCAACCCCAAGCACCAAGTGAAGCTTTCTCTAGTAAGACCGAAAACCTTTTGATGTCATGAGCGTTTTAAATGCGCTAAAATTAAGGCCACGCCTTGATTAAGTGCGACTAAATTAGGACGTGAGTAAGATAAAGACAGAAGACCACATATCCTTATTCAACAATACTATACAATTTTAAAATGACATTACATAGAGGCATGGAGAGCAGGATGATTCAATAAGATAATCTGTTATTTTTGATGCGCTTGTGTGCCTAATATATAAATTATCAATTAGGACAGGAATTACCTTCAATTTTTTAACTTTCTCTGTTAATGTACCTCATTATCTTGTTTTTGCTAAAGCAGCTAGTTTTTCTAAAGTTCCATCAAAGGGATCCTTAACTTTCACCAAACCCATATTGTATTTATCAACAAAAATCATTTTAATCTTTCAAAAGCCTAAAATACCAAAAATTGAAGGTCTGCTACTATTTAATTCTGAGTCAGAACGGTCTTGCTTCCATGCGAATGAGACAGTAAGCTGTCGATAAAGTCCAGTAAGCCTAATTATAACAGCGTCTCTCCTAAAAACATCTTTAAAACTGCTTTTTGTTACCAAACAAGTCATAAGGGGATAATTCTTTATCTTTGCAGGAAGACCTCCTATGATACGATCTCGTATTAAATATTCCATATTTCTGAAATTAATAAACTTATTGCTTCCTACTTTCACTATGTGATTTAATTGCATTGCATGGAGAGCTGCGGTGGTTGTCACTACAACGAATAAAGTAGTCAGGTGACCTTATAGTAGAAATTTCTTTTACTTCTGTATAAAACAAATTAATTCGTAGAACAATACTTATTTGTTGGTGTACAATTTTGAGTAAGTAGTATAATAATATAGGGTTAAGCAAGAGTTTTTACCACAGCTATAAATGTTTTAATAAGAAATGCATTAAAAAATAATTAGTTAATTTAGCACGATTGTTTTGGACAACTTCAACTTTAGGGATGGCTTTACAGTCTTCACCTTTTTTACGCCGCAAATTAGAAATTCGGGGTTTCTTTTGATATATGATACACATGTACCAAAAAATTAATCTGTAATCTTTTTTTTAGGCAATCTATTGCTGCCTACTGCTAATGTAGGGCCTGTTTCTATTACATCCTTGTAAAGCTGCATAGAAAATTGATTTACCTATAAGTAATTTAATAAGTGCTATTACATAACTGTAGTTTGTGCCCTAATTTATAAAATATTTAGAATTTGTTTTGATAAGCGCTACATGCTAATAAATAATTCTGCTTTGTTAAAAATTTGCTTATTTTATAGGTTAACCATTAAGAGGATTGATCTACCTGTGCTATCTCTTGCAGTTGATTATAATACCCATGGTTGGTTAAATTATACTTCAAAACACTTCGTGTACTGTGGTAGTTTTAAATAAACCTACACGATTTTAAATAAATAAAGTTGAATTAAAGCAATTAATGTGATAGTTCTACTTCGCAAAACAAATAGTCAAAAATATAATAATCTTTTCTTCTTTTGATCAATTTTGTCCCTTATCCAATAATAAAATAAGGACAACTTCGTATAAACTGTAGGTAATCTTGGATAAGCACACACATTTGATCCCCATGAAATAATACCTACAACCGTTACCATTGTAGCGCTTTGTTAATTTTTTCTTTGAAATAATTTACCGATCAGTGTACCATTTTGAAGCACAGGACCACCTGAATCGTATACACACGCACCTCTCCCTGGCGCAGCTGCACATACCATTCTGTCAGTAACATCGTATGGTCGATAACTGAAATAATAATAATTAAAAAAAGATTTTTTGTTATTCTCTAACCTTTTGCTTTCTGGATACTACCGATAAGAGGTTTGACACTTTTCAAAATTTGTTATTGTTAAGTTAGCTGCTAACAGATACTGGGTGGTACTGTATGGAGGTATAATAGTTGTAGAACCCCAACCAAGCATAGTTACATTGGTGTCATCGACATACTAAAACATTTAGTTTTGTCTGTTCACATTATCCTATAATAATTACGAGAATTTTGATTCGTAATTATAAAATACCAAAATCTAACGATTTCCCACCGGTCTTAATAATAAGATAAAAAGGTATTTAAAGTTAACAAGACCAATTTAACGACCAAATAGAAAATACTAGAAATAAGACATTTACCTACCCTATAATTCATTCTAACAAACTTAATAGGGACTTCATTTGGTGGTTCAAACTTTTCTTTAACTTTAATTAAACCAACATCATAGTCCATTGTTGTTAGATTAAATTCTTCATGAGCATATCTTCTTATAGCTAAGTGATCTGCATAATCTCTTATCCACGTCGTCGAATTACTACGTACATAAGCTCTTTTATTGTGGATGTCATTATCCTAGAAATCTTTACAATGCAAAACCAAAAATATTTAAATTTGCCACCTACAGTTATTAGTAATAAACAGTGTGCCGCTGTAACAACCCAATGTGCACTAATTATACTAGCACCACCTCTGAAATGAATCCGTCGAGGCTCCTTCACTATTAAACACGCCATAGACGGATAGTTACGAATATCAGTAAATCTTCCCTCTATTATCCTAGCGTTTCTTTCAATAAAAGTCATAGATCTGTAGTTGATAGTATTATCCAATAAAATTGGGTGCCTGAGGTGTTGCTGTATATTAAATTCGCGATAAAAGGATAATTCGCTGGGTTTGATGTGTTTTTGCCTGCTTACCATTACTACGACATATATAATGGTATATTTACGTGTTAATAGTTCTAGATTTCTCACCAAGAAGATTTGAAACAGATAAGAGAAAAATAACTCTGAATATTCTTTCCATCGTCCCATGCTGTTACTTTTGCAGTGTGTACTATTCCTGGTACTAAATGTACGATAAAGAAACATAAAATACTTACAACTTAATTGGTTACGTGGTTTAATTGTCAAAGAAGCAGATTTTATGTTTAATATTAATATGAAGGCAAGGTCGACTTAATGCAAGTAGTTTCGTAATTTGTCATATTTCTAAACAAAATTCTAAAAACTAATTAACTGAATAAGATTTTAATTACAAGTTAGTATACATACAAAGACGAGGATGGAAGCATTCAAGTAAATACCGATAACTTCCGAGGCTCTATCAGTATTTGTCAACTTTGAAAGTTTAGAAAAGTTTTTAAACTGTAAATTTAAACACGGTATATTTTTTTCTTTTTCGTCTTTTTCAAAATTCAAGGAACGAATAGGTGCTAGATTAGGTTCTAGCTTTAAAAGGTAGAATTATAACTGTTATATTAGATACAGAATTAATACAGTTCAAAACACAAATAATTCGCAGTCTGTTAACAGTCCGGCATCCTCGCCATGTCGGGCTCCGCCCTCGCGGGGGCCGCTTTCGGCATCCCCGACTCGGACTTGGTCCTCGCTCGACTGCCGAGAGCGATAACTTCGCCGTCCGTCCGCCAACTTTGGTCCGATAAAAAAATTCAAACTCGGGCGGTTCCGAGCTAGATGGTCCCCTTCTCGCGGTGGTGCCCGAGCACCGTCTCGCTAGCACCGCCCGTTTCCGAGATACGCCCGCCCGCCTGCCGGTAAAGCCAGCCGCGGGCAATCGTGCCCGCGTCGTCCGCCAGCCCGTCCTCGAGCGCGACCGTCTACCGAGTTTCGTCTCGATCGGTGCGGCCGTTTCCGAGATGCGACCATCTATAGATAAGTTTGTACCTACGTTCCCCCATAAGAGCAATGCGTTAGAAAGAGTAAACCGATAACAAGATTTTCGAACGACCACGACGGCCGGAAGTGCGACGCTGCTCTTTCGTTGCGACGACCCATCCACACTGGTTCGCCACCTCCACCTCCGAGCAGCCCCCACCTCTTTCCTGGGAGGAGTTTGGCGCAAAAAAATTCGTGCTCTATCATTATTAAATGCAAAGAGTTGAACTAGACGACCTTCCGATATATTCCAATTTGCAATCATATTATGTACAGTGCGGTCCAATTTGGATGGGATTAAATGGGTAACTCTCTTATTAGCGCAAATAAATAAAAACGACTTAGGTACTCTTGGCCTCTTTTTTCATGCTTGTTCCATAACCGTTGCCAGAAATAAGCTGTCGTCTTTTGTTTTTTCCCCAGAGAGAAAAAGTAAAAAATGGCCGATTTCTTCAATTTGCTGTAACTCATTTATTTTCGAAGCTAGACCAAAATCATTTAAGCATTGTTGAGGCACTTTTTAACGTAAAATTCAATGCCCGCAGTCGTTGTTTTCTAGCCCTTTCCATAACTGGGCTGTAACTCAAAGTTGAATTTTTTAAATAGACCGATTCCTACAATTTGCTGTAATTCCTTTATTTTTGAAGCTACAACAAAATAATTTCATCATTGTTGGAGCGCTTTCTAACGTAGAATTTAATGCCGTCAGTTGTTTTTTTCTAGGCCTCTCTATAACTGCGCTGTAACTCAAAGCTGAATTTTTAAATGGACCATTCAAGAAATTAAACTTTAAGTTACAGCGCAGTTATGGAGAGGACTAGAAAAAAACGACTGACAGCATTAAATTTTACGTTAGAAAGTGCTCCAACAATGCTCAAATGATTTTGTTTTGCATCAAAAATAAATGAGTTACAGCAAATTGAAGGAATCGGTCCATTTAAAAAATTCATCTTTGAGTTACAGCGCAGTTACGGAAAGGGCTAGAAAACAACGACTGCCGGCATTAAATTTTACGTTAAAAAGTGCCTCAACAATGCTTAAATGGTTTTGGTCTAGCTTCGAAATAAAATGAGTTACAGCAAATTTAAGGAATCGGTCCATTTAAAAAATTCAACTTTCGAGTTACAATGCAGTTATGGAAAGAATTAGAAAAAAATGACTAATGGCATTGAATTCTACGTTAAAAAGTGCCTCAAGAATGCTTAAATGCTTTTGTTCTAGCTTCGAAAATAAAGGAGTTACAGCAATTTGAAGAAGTCGGCCAGTTTTCACTTTTTCTCTCTGGGGAAAAAACAAAAGACGGCAGCTTATTTCTGGCAACGGTTATGGAACAAGCATGAAAAAAGAGGCCACGAGTACCTAAGTCGTTTTTATTTATTTGCGTTAATAAAAAAGTTACCCATTTAATCCCATCCAAAATGGACCACACTGTACACCCGCAATCAATAAGAATAAATCACTGGCATCGGAAGAACGCTTGGACCGTGTTCTAGGGTGGTCCAAAAAGAGGAAAAACTTTAATCTAATAATTATGTGGTTTTCCTGAAATGGTTCGTTTTGGCTTCAAAATGACTCGGCACCGCAGCGCACAGTGGTCCAATATATAAGAAGTCGCAGAAAAAGAATGTTTAAAGCTTTTGATTTAGTATGTCAAAAATGATCGTATGTAATTATAATTACAAAGTTTATAAAGTATCTTGGTAAAAATTGATTTCCGTTACATATCTTTTCTCAGTTCTACATATCAACCATTAATTATAAATCACGCGCAAGAATGCGCAGCTAGTTTTTCTAGGAGTTTTAATTGATATACATTTAGCTTTCAAGAAATGCTATTAATGGCGTGTAGGAAAGTGTAACCAATTTTATATCGTTGCTATTTTAATTTATTAATTAACTTTTATTATTACCCTATATGAGAAATTCCACATTGATAGGGCATTTAATTTCTTCCTATTGATTTGTTTACTATGATGAGTTAAATTTTTCTGCCAAATAATTTGCTTAAAAAATTCCAGTTTAAGAGGTACAGTCTGTCAAAAAGACTAGACACTCACGTTGAGATTACTAAAGGAACTTTTACAGCAGATTGAAAGTAAACGTAGTGCCTTTTTATAAAATCTCGAGAAATTTTTTACAATGCAACCGTATAAATTATCTTTGAAAATGGCACCCTAATTAGAAAACGTAGAATTTGTAAAATTATGACAGTTTTTATTTTGTCAAACCCTGCACCTTAAAAGATTTTCTAGTATACTCGTACTGTGTACTTTTACTACCTAAGAGGAAATTATGGGCGAAAGTTTGAAAGTTGCTAGGACTCTTTTGTAACTATAACATACGGGTGCGCACATATAAAATGAAATCACCCGTGGAATAAGCGATTTATTAAATTTAGAACTACGCAGGCAACACAAAGTACCTGACTAAACTACTTTTATATGTAAAAATGGTATAAATCTCGGTATCCTACAAATGATATACTAGGTTTGTTTGTCATAAACCATATTACTCCTTATAGCTATATTTCACCCGTTATAAACCGAATGTTAGATTTGTCTTTAAAGTCAATTACATCTGTGACAATTCAAGGCCAAAACGGTTTCTATAGGCCTAACAGTTTTCAAGATACAGCACTTTTAAGTTTTACATTTTTTCCACTTTTTACAATTTGGCTTTTTTTATTGAATTTGGCAGTTTTTGAATATTCTAATTTATATTTTATACCTAATTAATTATATTTTTTCAATTATATCAAAAACTTTTAATTATCTTTATTAGATTATTGTATTTATAAATTCCAAATTGCTCCTGAGAGCAAAGTATTGGAAAATTGTAAACTCAATAGCTTTGATAATTTAACCTTGATGACTGTGGAATGTTCGAAAAATAAGTCAAAAACTTTTTAAATATAATAAAAGATGTATTCGTTATATGTGCATGTTCTCATGATTTAGTTATGAAATTAAAAATAAACAAGCATTTTAATAAATTACAAAAGTTTTTGTCTTTTTGGTGGACCGGGATGGCCTTCAACTCAGTGTCACTAGAAGTCTTCAATGACCGTTTCCTCCACTTTTTCAATCTTTTTATAAACTGTATCTGTCTCCTACCAAGAGATTTTGTTTAAGTATTCTAATGCAGGTTTGAGATATGAGAAATCATCTTCAAAAATAAGTTCGAACACATTTTCACATGACTAAGCTGTGCAATTCGTGCAGACTTGTGAACATTGCAAGCCAGATTTCCTGCAGCTGCAGACATTCCTGCAACCCTTCTTGCATCTACAAGATATTAATTGCAACAGGGATGCAGGGTTGGATTATTCTCCATCTTCTTTGAGTGGGGTCTTGGAGGGTAATCACCCAGCTCCAATCAACGAGATTCTTTTCAATTCCCAACCACCTTTGCACTTGAATAAAGCAACCGTAAAAATTAATTAAAAGCCAGAAAAACAAAGTAAGTTTTTTTTACCTGGTAGGACCGCAGGACTGGCATGTCGAATTGGCGATAATCACAAAAGCTTAAAAATTGCTTTTGCTGCAGGCTTTGCAAACAGCTGATAGCGTAGATCGTTGAGGTTTTGGTTTAAATTGCCCCCATATAAAGCAACTATGAATCTTTCCCCGCTTTAGCTACCTGCTCAGGTATAGCGTTAGAGTCAAAGAAAACACTAGTCTTGTCCTTAAGCTCTAGCTGTTTTTGTATTGTCGAGAGAAATTTCATGTTTCTATGGCCAAAAAGCATAGATGTGGTGTCGCATCCCCTTAATACAGGACAAAATAATATATGTTTAACCGATGACGCACACTTCAAAAAAGTTGTTGAGTAATGAACATCCACAGTTTTTCCTCTCCCACAGTTTTGGAAGAATATATATTCTTCTGACATTTGTCCAATCCTGTTAAGAGAACTAGCAGTTCAATGTCTTGACCAGCAATCGTCATGATGTCGTATTGAAAAGCCATAGAAATGGCAGTGGTCACAAGAAGCGTTGCCTGTTGCACTTACACTTTAGCTGTTTCCAGAAATGTTTAGCATTTCAATAAAAAAAATTTTATTCTCTTCATTTGCAAACATTTTTTCTTGAACAACTGGAGTAATGGTCGTTTCATCAAATATGACAGCAGGGTAGAACAGTGCCTTAGCTCGACTAACACGCTCATAGCTCTTGGTATAGCTTAAGGGTAGTATCTGATAGATAGCCGCCAAAAATTACGGCTACATGTTTTAAGTATTGAATGTACCCTGCAGTTATCGAACCAAAAGCACTTTGTGAAGCAGATGTACACCATACACTACCACAAGTTTAGTTGCTTCTTAGATCTCCTCCATTTGTATAGATGTGAATGCTGAGTATAAAGAAAACTTGGTACCTTACGCATTCCCTCTTCATTGAATAAAGACATAGGGAAAGGTGTAGTTGTATGTGGCAGTCCACTTCTTTACATCCAACAAGTCCCTTGCTTATTGACATGATCAATTCCGTTTTAACAACTGGGTGGTGTTGCGAAAACCAGTGTCTAAGCCTCTGTTCATCTACTTTATCTTTCGTAATGCGAGAGCGTCGCATATCTATATGTTGCTCAGATGTTGCAGAGGAAACATTGCAGTAGGTCTTAATTTTATTGCATACGTTCTGAAGATATACCATTACCAAAGTCCATCGTGTGAATACGCTGTCAGCCATCCCGCGACACCTGGTCAATCCTCTCAAGCTTTTCATTGTCTTTATCAAAGTTTCTTCTGACCACAAGCCGTAAAATGTTCTTTAGTTGTGAACCTGTGGGCATAGAAAAAGTAACCTGCTGCATGGAAGAATGGCAACATTTCTTGTACAGTTTCAAGATGCAAAGCTCAATTTCTCATCCTCTCTTTATTATTTCTAAAATGTAAATTGTAACTAAAGATCGGAATTTTATGAAAAACATGTGTCCAAAATATGACATAAAATATGCAAGATTTTGTGCTAAAATATGTAAAATAATATGCAGGTAAAAAAAGATGCTTTATTAATACACAAAATATTGAATTCATGAAACCACTTACAGAGTTACAACAACAATATTTACATTTAGAACAAGACATCAATAGCAACTGCATAACTACATGATATTACAGTCTATTGTTGCAATAAATTATTAGAATTTTCTCGATATTGCTTGAGAAGAGTCTATGTCGTTTGTCTGTTAAAATATTTTTATATAAAGAAAAACTACGCTCTACATCGCAAAGAGCTACAGACGCAAACTTAAACTTGGAAACTAATTCTGTTTTTTTTCTTATTTAGTATTTTATGTTTTATTTCCGCTGGTGTATCTTTTAAACTGCCGTTTAAAACATGGCTAATTTATTTCAGCAAAGAATATCCTTTTGTAACACGGATTTCATTTTCTCTGCCAGAGGACCGGGTGCGGAATAGAAGGATTTTACAAAAATCTTCCAGGATTGTAAAATTTTCAGTCAACAAAGTAGCACTGCATTCTAGCTTTTTAATTACTTCGGGTAATTTGGCAAAATCTGCTTTTATGTAATTTAATTTTGTTGCAACGCCTTTTGCAGCCACTGGTTCTTGGGCTGATTTAATACATACCGAAGTGTTGCTATCAAACGAATTGATGATTTCTTTGATTGTTGAAAAATTGTCAGCGTTTAACCATGTACCCTATCTGGTTAATGCTTGCTGCGGTGTCAGTGGTAAATCGCATGTGTTCTTGTAATATTCCGTACGTGTTGGTGCTTTGAGAAATTTTTTTACATGGCTAATTATTTTATCCACTTTTGGCGACTAAATCCGTATTTGTTCTGCTACTCTATGTAAAGCATGAACTAAGCAGGTACAATGCACCATCGATGCATAAAAAACTTGTAAAGCCCGTGCGGTTTTTAACATGTACGGGCCTGCATCTGAGTACATAATTAATACCCTTTTTTCTTTAATGCCATTGGGCCAAAGTTTATGAAACGAATCGTTAATAAATCTCGCAATGGTAGAATTGTTAATCTTCTCCAACACTTTGGATGCTAGGAGATAAGGAACACCTGGTTCAGTTGATGTTATTTTACCCACCATGAAATTCGCTACAGATTTGCCTACATCATCGGTTGTTTCATCAACGGCAAATCAAATAGATTCCTCTTTAATATCAGTTCGAATTTTATCAAGAGTTTGTTTGGAGGTATCCTTTTCGTACGGTTGATTCGTCAGGAATATGCCTATTGGTGTATTTTTCCAAAACATATTTAGACTTCGGATTTTCCAATTTATGCCACCGTATATTCGCAGAAACTAATGCCTCGCACAGATCTTGATAAAACTCTTTTTGTATAGAGTTATCTTGGAAACTGGTATGAGTGAGTAACGCTTGAGCTAAAGGTTTTGAATTTTTTTGAATAATTTAAATGCATGGCAGATTTAGTATGCTATTCTAGCAGACATTCTCTTGATGCAAAAATTTGTTTATTGCACACACTACAAAAAACCACTTTACCGTCCGTTGTCCATTCGCGCACATTACCTTTGACATGGTTACTCCGCGAAAGATGACATCAAACTAACATATTATCTATGGAACTAACTGAACAGTAGGCAACTTAAAAATAAATTATCAACATCAATAATTTGGAGGGAGAATGAGTCAATGCTTTGGCCATTTAATAATACATGCCAAAACTCCACAACAGTGAACCAACCAATTCGAGATTTTACTTGCTTATTTGTCAGAATAGTAGGACGCCTTGCAGCTCCTGAAAAAATGTTTGCTTTTAAAGTAAATACGAAATTTTCAGAAAATAATTGTAATGGGGGGTTGAGTACGTACTTACAGAAGAGCATTTTTAAATTTAATAAAACCATTAAAAAATAAATCTAATTCGTTTATTAGAATATCTTAGACCGTTATGTTGTAATAAAAAGCAAACTATTTGTTACTGAAAGGTAATAAGTAATTTTTTTTTATATAACACCTTTATTCAGGTATGACTACTACAATCTTAATATAATTAATTTATTAGTACAGATGAATTGTGTTTATATTAAACAAGACTTGTGTGGAAATACTAAACCAGTGCTTAGTTGCCAATAGTACTCTTTACGTCTTTTATCTACATAATTCATGCGGTTTTGTTCGCTTCAGTCTTCTTCTTTCATTGGTTGTGTCCAATAATTGAATTGCTTCCACGTTTGGATGATTGAGAAGTCTAATCTCATGTTTATTGGCTCGTTTCTTGATGACTTCCTCTATCGTGGGTATATTGAGGTCGTTATGTATTTCGTTATTGGTTACGTATCGATACGCGTTGGTGATCATCCTCAGGAATTTGTTTTGACATTTTTGTATTATCTCTCGATTATATTTATGTGCACAACCCCAAAGTTGTATCCCATACATCCATATCGGTTTGAATATAGATAGATAAATAGTTCTTTTACAATGAAGATTCATTTTAGAATAATGTCCAACCAGCCAATACATTTGTCGTTGTTTAATGCGAATTTGTTCAGCTTTTTTTCTTAGATGGTGTTTCCAGTTTAATCTTGAATCTAAATGAAGCCCAAGATATTTTGCTGATTCTGCTTGAGGGATTGGTACCTCGTTGAGATATGTTCTTAGACTGCAGTTTCTTCGCCGCAGCGTATATGTGACGTGGACTGATTTCAGCTCGTTAAGCTTGATTTTCCAGTCTTTTGTCCATATGTTGATTTTGTTGAGTGTGCGTTGAGTTTTCTCAACTGCTATTGATTGTGATTCATTTACCGCCATGATTACAGTATCATCTGCAAAGGTTCCGGTGAATGTCTCATCTGATGTTGGAATATCAGGAGTATATAGCAGGTGCAAAAGGGGTCCCAACACACTTTCCTGCGGTACGCCTGCTTTTATTGGATAAAATTTTGACTTGGCATCCTCGTGCATCACTCGAAATTGCCGATTAGCTAAGTATGATTCTAGCAATCTGCAGTAATTTTTGGGTAGCATTTTACTCATCTTGAGGATTAAACCTTTGTGCCACACTCTGTCAAACGCCTACGACACATCAAGGAATACTGCAGAGCAATATTTCCCTTCTTCAAAAGCTCGTTCAATGACTTTGATGACTCGATGTACTTGATCGATAGCTGAGTGTTTATTTCGGAATCCGAACTGGAAGTCCGGGATGTTTATTAAAGGCTTAAGCCGCTTTAAAAATAGTTTCACGAATAGTTTTGAGATTGTTGGAAGAAGTGAAATCGGTCTATACGATCCAACTTCCTCGTCTGGCTTATCTGGCTTTTTTAACATGATTATCTGTGCCATCTTGAAGCACTCAGGAACGTATTCCAAGCGTAAGCAGGCATTGAAGATATATGTAAGCATGATAATGGCCTTCCTTGGCAGTTCTTTGAACACCCCAGGTGATATTTCGTCGATCCCTGGTGCCTTTTTTGGATTGAGATTTTGATCTATTTCTTTTGCTATTTCTATTAGTGTGAACAATTTGAATGCTATTTCTGGTTGATAAGTTGGTATAGTTTGGATATCAGACTGTATTTCGTGTGGTTGGAATGTATTTGCTAGATGTTGCGCAAACAATTCAGCTTTTTCACCGTTTTTTCGTAGCCAATTACCTTGAGTGTCTCTTATGGGAGGGACACGAGTAACGGGCCTTTTGTATCTTCTTGTCGCTTTCTACAATGAGTATTCCTTGTGCACTTCCGGTCCGAGGTTATTTAAGTACTCGTCGAGGCAATTTTGTTTGTATGTATTAATCATTTCTCTGACTTGATTGCTTATTCTGTTGAATTCTGTTTTATCAGTAGGGTTTCGGGTAGTGTGCCATATCCTTCTGGCTCTCCTTCTTTCTTTAATTTGTTCCCTAATACTAGCAGGATATTTTATTTCACATATGGGAGTTTCTTTTGCTTCAGGGGTAGCTTTTCTTGCTGCTGTTTTGATATTCTCAATAAAATTCCTAGATTGCCATTCTAGGTCCTTTTTAGATTTCAAGTTTACTTTTAAATTGATTATCTCTTCCAGTTTATCTCTGAAGATGTTGTTGTAATAAAAAGCAAACTATTTGTTACTGAAAGGTAATAAGTAATAAAAACATAAAAGATGCGAGAGTGATAGAAAAACATTCATCTAGAAATATTTCAATACCTACATACCTAAATAAGTTTTGCAACTAACTAATGTTCGTTACCTTATGTCTACATTTTAATAGTATTTCATATTTTGCCTTAGTCTTTAAGTGCAACGAAAAATAATCTTGTCATGCCTAACTACCCAACTCTGCGTGGACGTCCCAAATATGATTAGTAATATGAAAATTTTAAGGAAAATATGAAACAAATATGAGGACTTGCATAAAAAATGTTCTTTTTAAACCAATTTGAAAATAAGCTAAATGTGATGAAATATGAATTTTCTTATTGCATTAATGAGATATACATATCACAAAACGGAAAAATCCAAACTTTCACGACGGTCCAAACATTATTGTATAATATGAAGTTTCATAAAGATCTAATTATAACATTCAAAAACGACTAGATTCGATATAAAAGCAAAATGGTAAAAAAAGTGGAAGAAAAGTTGAAACTTAAAGGTGCTGTACCTTGAAAACTAATTAGACCTCTTGAAACCGTTTTGGCTTTGAATTCGCAAAAACTTAATTTACTTTAAAAGAGAATATAATCATTTTAGCCGAAATATAGAATTAAAACAAACCTTGGATTACCATAGGTGGCTTGGCTTAGAATATAGATTTTTTAGAATATTAATGAAAGGGAAAAAGTTCAGATTTTAGGTGTGGTGTTACCTCTAAGTCGGATTAGATTTAATTCAAATTTTGACAGTTCTGCACTAGTGTCGACATTTAAGTAAAATGATCACTGACTCGTAAGTAAAATTTGAATAGCAATTAGATGTTTATTGTTACAAATTATTAACGTATTGCATCGTAAAAACTATGTACCATTTATAATACACGTAATAATAATTAAAAAACAAGGTTTCTGCACTCGTGAACAATAAAGTTGAGATTTTTATATTAATTTATTGTTGAGTAGATTTACATTTAAAATATTAACGTTAGTAAATATTTTATTTACTATTTTCATAGTTTTAAATATTATTAATATTATTTGCAAGAATTAAAACTTAGTCGTAGATAAAATGAGATATCTATACATAATATTTCTACTAACGTTACTTTTAAGCTATACATGTAAGTAGATTTAGATAAAAACATCTCTTTCATTATATCAACATTATTTAACTACAGGGAGTAGAATAAAGTTGACAGACATAACAAATCTAACAAAAGAATTACAATTTTACAATAATAATTCACTCAATGCAAATATCATACTAAGCTCGGTTCGTTACAAATCAAAATTGGTACCTGATAACGAAAAGCGTATAGTTGGGGGACAACCCATAGATATTAAGCATCAACCATCTGTAGCTTATTTGTTGGTAAAACGTCCTGGGTATTGGCAATTTACAGGTGGCGCTACTATAGTTGGAAGTCATTGGGCATTTACTGCAGCACACTGCATAGAACAAATAAAAGTAAGAACAATGTACAAAACATATTGTATATTTTGAAATTAAATTATAATTTGTAGGATCGCTATATAAAGCAGGAGCTTGCTTTTGTATGCGGTAACACTAGCAATTGGAAACTAGGCGGCAATGAGCACCAGATAATTAAAACCTACAAACATGAAAAATATAATGCTTCAGTGATAGATTATGACATAGGTTTAGTGAGAGTTAAGCAGCCATTCAATGGCAAATTTGAGAAATCAATGAAATGGGCTAGCAAAAACTATAAGGTGTAGAAGAAGTGTAACGCACAAAGAAATGCTAACATTAATGAAAAAACGTTGTTGGATTTTTAGTACCTAGACGATGCACATGCAATCGTTCTAGGGTGGGGTTCAACACGTCCAAAATATGACAGGTCTATCCAAGACAACTTGCGATTTGTTGCAATCCGTCTAGTTAATCAAGACGCATGCAAGAAAAGATATTTGTAAGATAAGTTCACTTTTTCTAACTTAAATAGTCCCACCTGTGATTTTTAATGATAGGCATGAAGATTCGGTGGTAACTAGCAGAATGTTCTGTGCGTTCGATAAAGGCAAAGATGCTTGTTTGTTTGATTCGGGAGGGCCCTTAATTATAAATAAGGTTTTAGTCGGTAAGGAGTATTGTCAATATTTAGTACGAACTTTAATTGTAAAGATTGCAGGAATAGTTTCTTGGGGACCACAGTACCAATGCGCACATAACACCCTGCCTGGTGTGTATACGAGAGTGTCAATTTTTGATGAATGGATTCGGAAAAAAATAGAAATCAAATAAATAAGAATGAATAGAATGTAATTTTCTTGTATCTAATATGACTAACAAACACAGTTATTCATAAATCATGATCTCTTCTTAAAAGCGGTAGGCAACCCAACCTGCACATTTTAAAAACGTGTTGATAGTTTTAAATTAAAAAGTCGGAAATTAAAACTACTAGGCAGAAGCAATCTTTTGTATAAGTGAGCTGAAAAAGTGAATGGCGTGTTGCATTTTAGATTTTGTTAAGATCACTTTGGAATAACCCTGAATAGAAATTGTGCTAATTAAAAACTAATAAAAGCATTCCTTCCTTAAAACTTATATTGGGATCTTTGACATTCAGATGCCATTTTTATCTACCTACCATAGTTTTTTTGATGTGTCCGCCAAGGCTAGAACTCGATATCTCTTGGTTTATTTGTCTTTGTCTCAAACAATTGACATAACACTGTAAGATTCATAGTCACAGAAATAATTAGTATTTTATGTACCGCATGCAAAACAATAAATTTTAGGGCATTAACTGCAGGTTACACTTCACAATTAGTCATTATTGTTGTGTTATTGTGTTTCCTGCAATTTACCGAGGATTTGTTTATTTACATGTAATCTTTATTTTTAAATGTTGTACTTACATTTACAGCAAGAACGATTAATGATATAAACTTCATTATTCCATGTCGTTCTTTTGTACAATATACTAATGGTAGTAATAAAATAAAATTCTTGTACCGTTTATGACCTAATTATTTACCTTACTGCAAACAACACAAGCTTTAAGTATCTTGCTATTACAGAGTATAATATTAATTCCAATTAAGTCTAGTATGAAGTCAAGGCGGCTAGGAGTTTAAGTAAAATGTAATTATATAATAATAATAAACTCCGCTATATCCGTCCCAAGCCTAGGGCCTAACTATGCAAGAAGTAAGAAAGAAGGAGGTTTCGAGGAGTAACACCTTGTTAGGAAAATTCAGTAATTAGCAAACTTTTCCTTAATAAGTAATTTAGGTTTGAAAATAACAATATATCGTTTTATTATTTTCAATCTTTTTTTTTGTAAATATGTTATTCCTTTTTAGAAATTAAGTTTAACGTCCTTCTGTAACATAACAGCCCCTTGGCCTAATGCCCCTTGACATTGTCTAAATTTATGGCTTGGGAACGTTAATTGTCTCTAGAATTCTTTTATAAGAATGTTTTCTTAATATGAAATTAGAGATGTATTAAAGCTTGATATATAATGAAATTACCTCTGAACTTATATTTTTCAGACTTCATTTTTGCGATTCGGAGAATTTTATACTCTCATCTTTTGGTTTTATTACCCTTAAAGCTATACATTTGTCACCATGCCTAGCATGGACAAGATTTATATTTGTTATAATTGCCGAGTGCAACGTCCAAATTTCTCGCTAAATCAAACCCTTCTTGTAATATTTTATTGGTTGTCCGATCACTTCATATGTTGATCAACCAATTATCTGTTAGTTCCACCCTCGTGGGGGGTTGGAAGTTGCCTTTTCTGCTGCAGCACTCAAGAGAGTTCATCTACCGCTATCGAAGCAGAAGCACGCGTCTTTCGTGTTTTCTTTTGTGAAATTTTGGAAAATAGAAATAATTTTGCAAACTACCGAGAAATAGTCAAGAGTTGGGCTAATTTTCTGCTAAGGTAAAGTTATACCTGAGTGAAAATAACACGAATGAATTCTGTCTTTGTTAAACAATTGATAGGCTTTTTCCGGGATATTGCAGGTGCGTCTTTAACGCAACGTACTTTGAAAATCATTGCCAGCAGGCGGAAATTGCCAAATAATTTCACAATGAACTCTCAAAATTACCGTACCGTTATTTATCTTACAATATCTTAATATTTTTATCAAACTTTTTACCAGATTCGTACTGCCTCGCTCTGTATAGGTATTCTAAAAGTCAATCAAAATATCTTAGTTACCTAACGTATGAGGAAAACGTCCATTATGGTAAAGATTTATGTAGTAACTGTAAAACAAATTTTGTGTGAACCAGTGCCGCGAGTTCAGTGTATTCTGTGCCAACACTGGGTTCTCTCTGTAGTGGATTAGTTCCCTATGATAAATAAACGTTACCCTTTTTTTAAATATTATATGAAGAAGCATCGTTGACTTATACAATTTGTCGACATACATTCGCAATTATTTGCAAAATATATCTGCATATTATCGCCACGTTACCAACCGCTCGGATAAAAGCAATCCACTATGAAAATTACTTAATCACCTCTTTACAATGGTGAGAAGCCTCAGAACATCGTTTCATACTAGTGAACAATCCGACGAACCGTTTCACAGTGGTGAAAGGCCTCCGTTAATATTGTTTAATTAATAGAAATATGTGACTCCGAACATTTAATACCTTTTATTTGTTTGTATTGTTATGAACAATATTTATAAAGTCGATGTTTTTCTTTATCGTTTATTCATGTTAAATTTTGATAACGAAAATTCTTACTATCTAACAATTTTGTCAACTTGTCAACTTCACCTGCAGGTGATGAATTCAATTCAATTACCGCTATTATCTATATTTTTCATATTTGAATGTTTATGCTTCTTTCATAAATGACCAATGGATTTTATTCTAATATGTGCGGACAACTTATTGTATGTTTCAGCTGGATTGCTGAGCCGTAAATATTAATAAGTTTCATCCGGTCGCATTTACTGTGTATAATGTTCATATCTGTTGCAGTTGTTTATTTGTTTATTGATGTTTATTTATGTGTCTATATAAGTTGTTCAACAGTGTGACCTAGACTGCTGTAATCTATTTTTATGTTTTCTCTTCTACAGTATGCCAATATATGTATTAACTTATTTCGATCTTTTATTGGGTTATGAGCATACTTATTAAGCATTGCAGGAATCAGCTGTCCCGGAATCCATTGGCGTCGACACTCTGATACGGATTCATTATCTTAAGTTTACATTGTGAAAGTAGGTATCTACATGGAGTGCAGTACAATCTTCACTGCGTTTATTTGTGTATCATTCGAACCTGCGGTTCGACCTTGGCTAACATCTCCCTTACTGACCCAGATACGAAAATCAGCTGTAGGGTCTTCTATTCGAAACTAGGTCAACGACATTCCACTGCAGCCGGCGCCCTCTCAATATCGAAACCCCTAAGATTACCGTATTATTATTATCGTTTATCGCTTGTTCTAAGCTTTCTTAGCTCACGTCCCGTCTTCGACTCTATAAAGGCTAACATTACAGGTGGCATATCGATTTTATATATGGTTACACTACCGATGGGTCACTAATCCCAGTTCCTGAGTTCAGCTGGCTCCGGCTGATAGTAACCTGTAAGGACCCCCTGTCCAGGGTTACGGCTGAAAAACACAACCTCGGTGATCGCGAAAACGACAAGTCTTCAGTACAGCGGATGCTGTGGAAGCGGCAACCATAGCTTTTATAGGAATAATATAGAAAGCATTAGACTAGTGTCTGCCGCCAGAGAGGCGATTGCTCAACAGCATCTTATCTTCAAGTATGGGTGGCTGATTTTAAATACTTGCCAACACGTCTGGCTAGCGTAGTGTTTTAAGGTTAAAATATCTCCAAAATGTGAAAATGTCGAGTCCCAAAACAAATCAAAAGATGCCCCAGGTGGGTAGAACTGTACGTTCAGAATCCCACCCTTGTAAAGAAAGCAGCCTCAAGGATTCTGAGAGAGGCAAAAACTCGATAAAGACAGTATCCCTAAACGTAACGACACTCAACACAAGAATCTTGAGAACTGAAGACCGAATACTACATTTAGAAGAAGAAATATAATGTATAAAGTGAGATATCATAGGACTCAACGAAATCAAAAAGAGAGGAGAAGATCTGGTTCATCTGAAATCTGAAAATATACTGTATTACATTAGTAAAAGCACCACTTCAGAAAGAGTAGGTTTAATGGTACATAAAAGGTAGACACGACATATTTTTAACTAAATTATATTAACGTAAAATCAAAATTTAAAATGTCAAACTGAACAAATATAAATGATGCAACAAAAGATTGCTTCTGCTTAATAGTTTTAGTTTTCGATTTTGTAATTTAATAATATACGAGAGTGGTCTGAAAAGTTTCCGACCTAACAAAGATACAAGACATTTTTTCTGAAATTTTTTTTTTATTTTACAACATAGTCTCCTTGTAATTCAACACACTTCTCCCAGCGATGCTCCCATCTCTGTAACCCGTCCAAATAGTACCCAGCATTTTTCTCTGCAAAATAATTGTTCACGAAGGTGATTGCCTCTTCATTTGACGAAAATCTTTGTCCTCCGAGCGCAATTTTTAGATGAGGGAACAAAAAGAAGTCGCTTGGGGCAAGATCTGGTGAGTAAGGCGGATGGTCAAGCAGTTCAAACCGTAATTCGTGGATTTTCGCCATGGCAACCGCTGAGGTGTGAGACGGTGCGTTGTCTTGGTAAAACAGGATTTTCTTTTTCTGCAAATGTGGCCGTTTTTTCGCAAGTTCTGCCTCCAGCTTGTCAAGTAATCATGCATAGTATGCTCCTGTAATGGTTTTTCCTTTTTGAAGATAATCGATTAAAATAACTCCATGACTATCCCAAAAAACAGTCGCTATCACTTTCCCAGCCGAAAAAACAGTTTTTGCTTTTTTTTGGAGCCGGTTCCCCCTTTGCAGTCCACTGTTTGGACTGTATTTTTGTTTCGGGCGTATAATGGTGTATCCAAGTTTCATCTACAGTATTTAATCGGCGCCAAGACTCGGATTTATTTCGCCTAAACTGCGCCAAAAGAGCGTTGGAAATATTCATTCGAACACGTTTTTGGTCTAACGTGAGCAAACGCGGCACCAAACGCGCGGACAGCTTTCTCATGCCTAAATGTTGATTTAATATGTGACAAACACGTTCTTTTGACATGTTCATAACCTCTGCTATCTCTCTCACTTTAATTCGGCGGTCGTCTAGCACCATTTGGTGAACTTTGGCGATGTTTTCGTCGGTAGTTGCAGTTTTTGGACGTCCCGAACGTTCATCGTCTCCCAAGCTCTTATGGCCACGTTTAAATTCAGCAGCCCAAAATTTCACTGTGGTAAATGATGGTGCAGAATCCCCATACACAGAATCCACCTCATCTTTTATTTGCGAAGGCGTATTGCCTTTCAAAAAGAAATATTTAATGACAGCTCGATACTCGATTTTGTCCATTCTCACAAAAAAACTCACATCAACTCACTCAAACGACTGTTACATAAAAACTGCGCGTCCAAAATGGCTGACACTTTGGTGAGTAACTGTCAACAGATGAATAATGAAATTCAGTAGCTTTTATTTACGAGTGCTGCCATCTTCACGTTGAGGTCGGAAACTTTTCAGACCACCCTCGTAAATACGTTTTTAAAATATGCAAGTTGGGTTGCCTACCACTTTTACCAAGAGGCGTCATCACTCATGTATAACCCTGTATTTGTTAGCCACATTAGACACAAGAAAATTACATTCTATTCATTCTTATTTATTTAGTTTTTATTTTTTTCCGAATCGGTTCATCGAAAATTGACACTCTCGTATACACACCAGGCAGGGTGCTATGTGCACATTGGGAGTGTGGTCCCCAAGAAACTATTCCTACAATTTCTATAATTAAAATTCATACTAAATACTGACAATGCTCCTTACCGATTAAAACCTTATTTCTAATTAAGGGCCCTCCTGAATCAAACGAACAAGCATCTTTGCCTTTATCAAACGCACAGAACATTCTGCTAGTTACCACCGTATCTTCGCGCCTATCATTAAAAATGACACGTGGGATTATTTAAATTAGAAAAAGTGAACTTATCTTACGAATATCTTTTCTTGCATTCCTCTTGATTAACTAGACGGACTGCAACAAATCGCAAGTTATCTTGGATGGACGTGTCATGTATTGGACGTGTTGAACCCCAACCTAGAACGATTGCATGTGCATTGTCTACATACTAAAAATTCAACAATGTGTTTTCATTAATCTTGACATTTCTTTGTGTTTAAAACTTCTTTTATACCTTATAGTTTCTGCTAGCCCATTTAATTGATTTCTCATATTTGCCATTGAATGGCTCCTTAACTTTCACTAAACCTATGTCATAATCTAGCTCTGTTGCATTATATCTTTCATGTTTAAAGATTTTAATTATATGGTGCTCATTGCCGCCTAGTTTCCAATTGCTAGTGTTACCGCATACAAAAGCAAGCTCCTGCTTTATATAGGGATCCTACAAATTATAATTTAATTTCATAATATACAATATGTTTTGTACATTTTTCTTACTTTTATTCGTTCTATGCAGTGTGCTGCAGTAATTGCCCAACGACTTCCAACTATAGTAGCGCCACCTGTAAATTGCCATTGCCCAGACAATTTTAGCAGCAAATAGGCTACAGATGGTTGATACTTAATATCTATGGGTTGTCCTCCAACTATACGCTTTTTATTATCAGATATTAATGTTGATTTATAACGAACAGAGCTGAGTATGATGTTTTCTTTGAGAAAATTGTTATTGAAAAGTTGTAATTCTTTTGTTAGATTTGTTACGTCTGTCAACTTTATTCTACTCCCTGTAGTTAAATAATGTTGAAACAATGAAACAGATGTTTTTATCTAAATATACTTACATGTATGGCTTAAAAGTAGTGCTAGTAAAAATATTATGTATAGATATCTCATTTTATCTACGACTAAGTTTTAATTCTTACAAATAATATTAATAATATTTAAAACTATGAAAATAGTAAATAAAACATTCACTAACGTTAATATTTTAAATTTAAACCTACTCAACAATAAATTAATGTAAAAATCTCAATTTTATTGTTCACGTGTGCAAAACCTTGTTTTTTAATTATTATTACGTGTATTAAAAATGGTACATAGTTTTTACGATGCAATTCAATAATAAAAAAAGCTAACACGATTTTTTAATTTAATTTATAGGCAGTTTTTTAGTAATAAAAACGACTGCGTTTCAAATTTGTTAGAGGAAATACAGAATTCAAAAGAATTTTTGATCACTTTCACTGCATTTACAGTTTTTCCTGGTCATTGTTTTAGGTTACCATATCAAACAGTTTATGCATGTGTATCTTCTCTATTTGTTTTAAAGATTTCATCCTTCAACGTCTTTGTAAATGATAATTTGATTTTATTTGTAGTTCAATACCTTAGTCCCTAAAATGCTAAAGCTATGCAGTTCTTTGGATGAAGTCTTAACGTCTTCATTAGTTCCTTATGTCTTGTACCGTGTTTGTGATACCTTAATTCCAGCTTTGCTGTTTTATTAAATTTGCTTGTTAGCACGTTTAAGAATTTAAGTTGTCTAATATGTCTAATATTTTAAATTCAGCATATAATAGTCTAGTGGAATAGAGTATTGATTTTTCCATAATTTGTTGAATTATATTTTTTCTTTATCAACTGATTTTTTAGCAGATTCCCAAGATGTTATTCTATATTGTTGGTTACTTTGTAACGTTTACTTTATGCTTCCGTTACATGTGTTGCATTAAATCAGCGCTGTTGGTGTGTTCTTGTATTTTTCTCTAGCTTTCTCGTTGAAGAGATTTTGAAATAGTTGTGAGTTCATACTGGTAGGTTGAATTTTTGGTAGCTTTGCAAATTTTGAAATCAATTAAGTTTGACAAACTTTTGATTTTATATTTCTAAGCAACGTATGATTGTTTCTAACGTCAAGTTTATTTTTGATTGCAGGATTATGAAATGTGAACAGCTATGCGGAGACATTTCTGTTTGAGTTTGGTTTAATCTTAAGATCTGGTTAATAAATTTGGATAGGGTTGTGTCGTCAGAGAAGGATTACGGTTTTTTAATTAAATTTTTGAAGATTGAATTCTAATACAGTTTATTAAATAAGCGTTTTAAATTTTTACTGTTGAGTTTACGTGATGATGTTCCGATTGGTTGGGCGTGTCGAGTAGGTTGCGGGGGTTTTCTTCCGACAAGAGACAGACCGTTTATTTTCAACGAACCTGTCGGCCTGCATATTTGTTGTAAGAGGTACGTAGCGCAAAACCCTACAGATTAAGATAAGTTTCCCTTTTCTCTAATTTTTTACGCTGGTGTTTCGCCTGTAATTAAATATTATTTCAACACATCGCAACATGTGCATTGTCAATGATTCTAATTTATATCAACGGGTCGTACAGAAAACGGTCCGTGGAAGCCTGAAGATCTTATTTGTTACATTAGCTGGTAGTCTTCAAATAATTTTTTTCATTTCTTTTAGTGTTTCAGCTTTATCCCATCTGGTTCACTGACATTGTTATTTTTTTAATGTGTTTGTTTTTGTTTCTACTTCTTGGTAGTTCTTAGGGTAAAGAAATATTGTGTCTGGGCAAATGATTTTTTCTTTGACTTATTATTATTTGTTATTTTAGCTGCTAGCTTGTCTCCTATTTCAGAGAAGAATTTATTGAACAATTCTGCAATCTTTACTTTGTTAGTTAATACCATTTCACTAGTTTTATTTTTAATATTATCTAGATGAGTAGGTTTACTTATGTTATATATGCGCCTGTTGCTTTATTTACCTCTCTCCTTATGTTTTTAAACTTTCTAAAATCGTCGTTTAGTTGGTTTTTTGTTAACTTAATTAAGTTAGTTATTTTATTTTTTAATTCCGTATAGTCCTTTTCTAGGTTTTTGTTGTGAAGTTCTTTAAATAGTTTCTGCTAGAGTGGGTTCCATCGGCTTATTAAGTTTATTAACTCTGGAGTTATACAGATTTCCCCTTTACTAAATTTTTTTGTCAACTTTATTTCTATCAACCAGTTTTTATGGTACATACATCATTGTAGTGTCTGTTCCTTTAGTAATAGAAAAACGTTAAGGTTTCTATTATGAAACTTGGTTGAATCCTTACATAACAATGTCAATATTGAGACTTGACCAGAAAAATGTTTTTGGAAAATCAGGAAGGAGGTTTAACCTTCATCAAAAATCACCAACTTCACTTACACCATACAAGGCGCACAAAACGGTTCTCTTGAATACAAGAGACAATATTAAGAAACCCGTTAGAGTTGTTCTACTTGCCAACTTGATTCCACGACGCTGAGACTTCGAGGAAACGTGAAATAAAAAAAAGAGTAAGGAATTAAATCGCCAAGTAGACATAAAGTAGGTACTAAAAATAGTACACCTACTGATTCATAGACAAACTAATTACAACGACAGATAGAAAGGTAAAGAATAGCGAAAGAACATAAACACCTACATAAACAGTTCTCTATTTCTCTACTACATTGAAAGAAAAAACAGTAAAATCAATCAAGAAAGACATATGAAAACGCGCCTGACTAGTTCTGTTGTTCGTGTAGTCACGTATGGTGTTAAGCCAGTTTCATAGTTTCTAAAATATAATGATTTAATACAAAATTTTGATTACGCTTGTTATACAGTTTTTTGTGTTTAGTTGGATCGTTCTTCCAGTGTAGATTCAGAAAAAAGAAATAAATCTACAGTCTTTGCCTGTTTGACCAAGCTATCCCAACCAACACTCAATACTGTATCTGAACGTTTCTAGGGACTACACAACCCACAGAAAAGTATTCTCCCAATTATCTCAAAACACAAGAGAGAAAAGTACAGGAAGAGATCCTTGTCACGTTCCCAGATTTTCTAACATGTGTAATTAGTGATTACCTACAAGAAGCTTCACTTTAATTTACATTCATCTTTTTGATCCCAACCGGTTATCGTCTCCACTAGTTTTAAATTTGTTTCATCTGTAAATCTGTGCACTTAAAATCACCTGCTTTAAGTTCCAGGGTGAGATTTCCAACCAAACTATTTCCCTAACCTACTTGAGCAAATATCTCTTCTAAATCCAGTCAAGTTCGATTCCCTCCTATGCCATCTCTTTTGTCTACTTGCTACTTTCAAGAACTTACAACCCAAAAAATGACATGCGCTTTATGAAATATTATTCGTTTTAAGGTTGTAGCAGTTTAAACGGCAAAACTGCCACCTTCTTAATCAAACTCTAAAATACCCCAAAACGAAATTCCTTTCGACACTAACTACATCGAGATCAAAAGAAGAAAAGTTCTAAAACGTCTTAATATTCTCAATGAGTACACTTTTTATATTTCTTAGTTATATTCCAAGACAAGTTACATTTGGTTTTTCTTGTAGATCTTGCATTGTTACCATTTTACTTTGAAGCCAGTCGCTAAACGATGATATTTTGGTATATACACCGGGAAGATAATGGTCAGCACATTCAGCAGATCCCCATGATATTATTCCTAAACATTTAATTATTAAAATTCTATTAATGATTGAAAATATACCTTTTACCAATTAAAACCCTATTTAGAATTAGTGGCCCGCCCGAGTCATACGTACAAGCATCTTTTCCTATTTCCATGGCACACAACATTCTGCTGCTTGCAACTATATTTTTTCTTTCTCTATCATGAGCAATTGAAGTTGAATTATTAAAATTAAATACAAAATTTAACTTACGCATATCTTTTTCTGCATATGTCATAATCGAATAATCGAACTGTAGTAAACCGTAAATTATCTGACATTCCACTTTCTGTGAAACCCCATCCAAGTATAGTCATTCCTTCGTTTGTTGGGTACTGCAAATTCCCCAACTATTGATTAATTTCGCATACTACATAGATAAACTTCAATATTACTATTAATACCTTATAATTGCTAGTTGCCCAATTGATGGGTCTTTCAAATTCTCCATTAAACGGATCCTTAACTCGTATTAAAGCTATGTCATAATCGTACTCGTTATCTGATTTCTCATATTTTTCGTGTACATACTTTCTAACCATCTGATGCCGATTGCATCCTATTTTCCATTCTGAAGTGTTAGCACAGACAAAAGCTTTCCTTTCTTCTATTGCAGTATCCTATTTTAACATATCTATTCACATTTTATTTAACCAGAACACTTTTCTTACGTCTATGTATTTAAAGCAGTGTGCTGCAGTAACTGCCCAGTACTCCCCAATTATAACAGCGCCACCTCTAAAATCCAAACCTAACGGAAAGTGAATTTGAAGCAAAAACGCTACATAGGGATGGTATTTAATATCTGTTGGTTGTCCTCCAATTATACGTTGAATTGTCTTTCGCAATCGTAAAGTTGCTTTATACCGAATTAATTTATTTGCAAAAATTTTTCTTGGTAGCAAAGGGGCATTGTAGTGTTGTAACTCCTGAGTTAGATTTTTTATTTTTATTAATTTTACTCTACTCCCTACGATAAAATGATGATTAAATAATGAAAAAGAGGTTTTTGAATTTACTGACAGGTATCGTGTAAACATAGCTGGAATATGAACACTATGTAAAAACTTTTCATTTTATTTTTAAATAAGCCTGGATTATATTATGTTGTATATAATTTTACTGGGTTATTTATAAAGGTGGGGATATAATATGTCCAGAATACAATACAATTAATTGTTTTGTTTTATTGTAAAAATAACACAAAATTTAAGTACCTATACAATAACTAAAAATTAATTCACCAGTTTAATTGAATTGCGTTTTGTTCAATTCTGAAATTAAGGCAATGAAGTGTCGAAGTAGCAAGTGGTATCAGAATTTCCATTGGTAATTTTACTCAAAATCACGAAAATCATTATTCTTGATAGTTCAATAGAATTTGGGTTGTCGGATTTAAAACATCGTTGAAAGTTTCTTCAAACAAATATTCTTTAATGGATGTATGGGCGAATTTGCGGTTACGCAGACCTTCAGTAGACTAATTTCTCTCGAATATCACTAAAAGGTATTTTCGAACAATACAATTTGATATGTACTAAAATAAAATGTATGTTAATAGTTGTGGGGATTGAAATGAAGAATCTGTTACTCGAACAAGGGAAATTAACGCCGGCCACGTCGTCGAGGCCAATAGTAAAGGGTTTATAAACAAAACACATTCATTTCTAATGAGTACATTTTTTGGTTACATTCTATTCTTCTCTTGGATCTTCGTTTGATGCCCATTGTGTTTCTAAACCATTTACTAAATATTGATACCCTGGTATATACGCCTGGTAGATAACTCTTATTCCTAAAATCCCGTTTATAAAGGCACATATTAATCATCCAGAACGCTTCCTTTTACCAATTAAAATTCTATTTAGAATTAGTGGTCCGTTCGAGTCAAGCTGACAAGCATCTTTATCTTTATCCATAGCACACATCATTCTGCTAGTTACTATACTGCTTTTTCTCTATTATGAAGAATCGAAATTAAACTTTTTCAAATCAGACAAACAAAATTAAACTTACCCATATCTTTTCTTGCATGTGTTGTAATTTACTAAGCGGACTTTAACATATCTTAAAGTATCTGAAAGGGTATTTGCGTTTCGGTGTGTATAGCCCCATCCAAGAACAATCACTTGTGCATTGTCAGGACGATTAAGTTTCAACGCATTCTAATTTATATACCATGTAAACTAAAATATAAAACTCTGATATGTGTAACTTACAATTTCTTCTAGCCCATTTGATTGGCTTTTTAAATTTTCCATGAAACGGAACCTTAACTCTTACTAATCCTATGTCATAATCTGTCTCTTTGGAATTATATTTCTTATGTACATAATTTCTAACTATCAAATGCTTATTACATTCTTTTTTCCAACTTCAAGTGTTACCACATACAAAACCATCTTTTTCTGGTATGCTCTTAGCTTGAAGAATTTAACAGTTACGTCTTAAATCGCTTACAAGACAATTTCGATTACACCCATGAAATCAAAACAGTGTGCTGCAGTGATTGCCCAGTACTCTCCAATTATACCAGCATCACCTTTAAATTCCCAATGAGACGAAAAGTATACAATCATGAAAGCTACATAAGGATGTTGTTTAATATCTGCTGGTTGCCCCCCAATAATGCGTTTTTTATCCTGAGGATTTTCTAATGTTGCTTTATACCTATTGGATTTATCCCTAGAAATTTCTCTGGGTAGCGAAAGGTTGTTGTAGTATTGTCATTCCGAAGTCAGATTCTTTATTTCTGTTAGTTTCATTCTAGCCCCTATGCTTAAGTTATAATTAAATAATCGGACAGAGGTTTTTTAATTTAAATTAAAAATAGCTTGAATATGAATAATATGTACAAATTTCTCATTTTATTTGTAAATAAGTCTTGATTGTATTTATATTAATGATAATGATGAGAATTTATCTGATATAGCTCTACTTTCTAGAATATTCTATTTCTACTTAACAGCCTAAAATTAATTCTAATGTAAACTACGTAGTAATAAAAGAACCTAATAAATAAATTCTCTCTTTATATGACATCTTAAAAAAATTAAGAGAATACCTGTGCTTAACCAGTTAATGTTTGGAATTTAACATTAGGCAGTAAAGATTCTGCAGAAAGTTAAAAAAAGGTATCTGACTTCAAGACAGATAACAGGTTGGTTAAAAGTCATTGATGAACCTAGTCTTAAAAAGAACTCTTAAACTTTATATTGTATATAGAGTTTGAGACATATTTTTTATAGTTTTAGTTGATTAGTTGCTAGACTTACCACCGCGTTTGAGTATGTACTTTTGCTGCCGCTTACAGATAATAGAAGTTGACTTACCTGAAACAAAAACAAAAATAAGTATTTATACGATTCATATTAATGTGTAAAGAGACAATTCCAGGTTTAGCAACTATTTAATAGTCAGCTGTCTTTTTGTCGGAAATACTAGTTTTATTAATATTTATACACTTAAAGAATGATTAGAAATTATAAATGCTGCTATCGTGCATCGTACAACACCACCGTTAACAGAATTTATAACAGGTAAATAAAAAGAATTAATTTTGCATTTGGAAGCTTTTCAAAGAAATCAGAAAACACAATGAATGCCTGTGAGCGAAGAAGCAAGGACAAAACACAAGGAGAACGAGATAGGGGGAGTAGAGAAGAAGAGAAAATGGATTCAATAATCCAAAGAAATTAAAAGGTGAATTCAGAAAGAATTTGAAAAATTAGAAAAACGTTGAGATGGAAAAAAAGAAAAAGACTGAAAAGCAAGAACTTATAGAAAGGACAGCGAAATTGGAAAAGAAGTTAAAAAAGCAATAAGATAAAGGAGATAGAATAATATATAGTTAAAAATGAAGTAAAGACAACAAAATAAAACACAAACAAAACCAGAAAAGTGTTGCAGTATATTGAAATAAATGTGAGAATGGAAAAAGTGTATAGTAGGGTGGGCCAAAAAAACAACAATTTTTTTTTTCAAGTCCTAATACCGCGGAAAAGTTGCGAATTGAGGAGACTAAAAAGAGATAAAAAAAGAAATAAAATCGGTTTATATCTTCCGGTCGCGCATGTGCTCTAAAGTTTGCCGAAATTTAGAAAAATTCACATTTTTACAATAATTTTTAACATTTTTAAATTAGCCTGTTCCCGAATGTAATAGCTCAAATTCTTATGTATTAGAACCACAGAAAATAATGTTTAGTTATTACTTAAATCTGTCAACATCTTCCGGTCGTGCATTGCCTTCAAGGTTAATAAAATTTTGAAAAAAATTACAAATAAAGGTAGATCATAGTTCAACGAAAAGATTTCCACTACAAGGTCTCTATTTGGATGGGAGGAAGGACGACACGTTAGTAATAGATCAAGCTGATTTGAAAAGGCTCCGTAGAGAAAAAAGGGAGAAGCATTACTCGCTAATTCAAGAACCTGGTTCAGTCTACATCGGCCATGTTACTCCAATTTCTGAAAGTTCTGAATATATTGTCACTTTTATTATTTCTTATCTGTCTCTTGAAAAGTTAATTGTCATAGGATGCGGTCGCACTGAGCTAACAAGTTGGAAAAACGGTCTGATTCGCCGAATCGAAATACATTTGGGGAAATCGTTATAATGGGCAGTTTGCCTTCTCCATTTTAATGAACTGCCATTCTGGCATCTGTCTCTATACCTAGACTGGTCCGGAATCTTTGAGAGAGCCAATACGCAAAAAGATAAGTGGCTGCAAAAAACGTCCAGTGATTCGCTCAAGAGTATTGGCTGTCGGATCCCCACAATAGACAGCAGTAGACTAAGTAAGGATCAGCAATATCTACTCGATATTTCCATGGCAATAAAGTCAGGAAACTACAAAGGGGATCTGGTTGTATGAAATCCTGGTCCCTTGTCAAACTCTCAGATTGTACTTAAGTGAAAAAAGTCCCACGCCTAAACTTCAAGAAATAATTGTATTTATTCTGAAGTCATACATGCCAATGTGGCTTAGTTTTAAAACAAGTAAATACTTTACAGATGGATCAAAACGTGTGTACCAATCCATACAATCTTCAAGGTACCTGCCTGAAGATTTACGTAATATTGTCGACCCTGTGACAGAACGAAATGGCTTTTTTCACTCATCCAGAACATTTAATGTTAGCCATGACACAAGATAATACAAAACACATAAGAGAGCTCGGACTTCAACGAAGTCTAAAGGCGAGACAGTTAGATCAAAAGAGAACAACTATCAGAACATTCATGCTGCCAAAACTCAATTTCAAGGCTCAACACTACTCGGAAATAATTAACTGGATGGACTGTGATTTATCTTCTCTCCTATTATTAAATGATATCAGTGACGATGAATTTAAATCACATATTTAAGGTAGCTCAGTCTCTAATTGGGATATAACATTCAAAACATTCCCCGTTCACACACAAAGACCTAGTGTTTTGCATACAAAAATCTGTTTATAAATATTACCAATGGTCTAAAATATTTTTTTTAAACATTTAACCTTGTATTCAATAAAGAAAACTAAAAAAAAGAACATGTAAGTTGTTAGTATTTTTTTTCTTGAACTATTGTCACGTAAGGATTAAGCAGTATGAAAACATATTTTGTCATTCCAAAGACGTCAAGGTGAACTCAGTTCCTCTAGAATAATAAGAAGCTATTAACGATAACACTTTACCATATCCCTTGTTATGCAGGATATCGGTGGTTGACGGATGATCTATATCCCTTGAAAGTACAGGATGTTTTGATCTTCTTTACTTGTATAAATACTCTGTACCTTCAAAAAGTATTCATTAAGAATCCAGAATTCAAGTCAATCTTCATTCCGTCAATCAACGAGTCTGCCTAGAAAATATACTGTTCGATCCTACGATGACCATGTAAGTTAACTTTATTTTTATTGCTTATCACTTTTATTCTGTTGTGCCAACTGCTTTATACTCTAATCCACTTGTACCTCTTGCCTATTCCTAATAAATCATTTGCAGTTACGATCCCGCATTTTAATTAGCTACCCTTGGAATCGCTAACACGCCTCCGCGAACCAAGACGTAGCAAATGGTGGAGGCGACGGCCAACGATCCCGGACCTCTCGCTCTCACTCTTCAACTTCCACTATTATCTCCGAAGTTGATAACGACATCTTTGTTATTACTCACCCAAAACGCAATATAATCATATCATGCAACGCTACAGCCTATCACCTTGATAATACAGCATATGATAAACCTGGAGCTCTACAAATCGAATTGCCCTGTGATTGCTCTTTTTTGGTTAATACTACAGAATTAATATCACCTCGTTACCCTTGCTCACACAAAACACGACGTAATCTAAAGACTATCCACGTTCTTCCAGCAATGTGGTCGAACCTTAAAACATATGTTTACCACACTCACCAAGTGGCCCCTATCTTTAATAATATGACCAAATGTTTAAACCCCAATTGGACTACATCTATCCCACACCTCAATTTAACTTCGGCATCCACATTTTCTACCTTGCAACAACAAGTTCAAGATGCACTACAAGTCACCTATAGCGACTTGTAGGGTCTTTCTAGCGACACAACATATTTATTCTGGAACATAGCTCTATCAGCTGCTGTTATATATCTCTTTTTAAAACAAAACGCCATTATTCCTGCATTAATACAGCCAGCTAGAGCCCTACCTACAGCCTCACCCAATGAAACAACAATACATCATGATATTTTTTACTATCTCTTATGGTTCTTCTTAGCATTATACTTACTAACTCTACTTCTTATTATTTTCTACTCTTATTACAATTTTCGTAAAGCTTCACAAAGACAAGCTACTAAAGACCAAAAACGTCCTAACAAACGATGGACCACTAATCCTATTTACAGTCAACCTATAGACCAAGCATCCACTGTCACTAAACCACAACAAATTACAACGACAACTTTATCACATGGTAAAAGCGTCTTATTAACGCTTAGCAGCGGCAAAGTACCTGATAATCTGACCAGCTCTAATCAGGTAGTTGCACAGACCACTACTGTCTGATGTAACCATGCTGAGGCATCATTTTTTACGAGTGTCACGTATGATGATGTAGAAGCCCGCACCTCAGACATGCCTATTCGATTAGTTACAGATTATTCTAATAATTACAAAATGTTTGCGCGCCTATATTAATAAGAAATGAAATATTGTAAATAAGTTTATATTGTATGAATTTCACATAAATCATTGATTAAGTATAAATTGGAAACGTTTCCTTCCCTTCCCTCAAAGCTACTGAATTTGTAGACTCTCACGTAGACCAACATAACGACTTTTGACAAATACATGTAAGGAAGCCTCGCGAACTTCCGTTATTACATGAACAAATTTCCCGTATTCTATTTTTCTCTAACTACGTCACAATCTATAAATTGAACCTTAACAAGTTTGTCGCTACAAACATAGTAAAGTAGGATTAGTATGCAATTCCTTCACATTTGTGAAAAGAAATCAATTATATAAATAAGTAAATATATATTTATATGAATTTTCAGTAAATGACACGTAAAATCATCACAGGAAACCTATTGCGGTTTCCCTGATTATGAAAATGCCTTTTACTTTCATGTAGTCTCAACTACAAAGGGCATTGTGCAATCAGTACTTATTTAGTGACAAGTTAAAGTGTAATTAGTGGATATCTAATCTTTATTATTCCGAAGAATCAAAAAACAAAATTCTTAATCATGTATTATACGAGGGTGATCTGAAAAGTTTCCGACCTAACAAAGATACAAGACATTTTTTCTGAAAATTTTTTTTTATTTTTCAACATAGTCTCCTTGTAACTCTACACACTTCTCCCAGCGATGCTCCCATCTCTGTAACCCGTCCAAATAGTACTCGGCATTTTTCTCTGCAAAATAATTGTTCACGAAGGTGATTGCCTCTTCATTTGACGAAAATCTTTGTCCTCCGAGCGCAATTTTTAGATGAGGGAACAAAAAGAAGTCGCTTGGGGCTAGATCTGGTGAGTAAGGCGGATGGTGAAGCAGTTCAAACCGTAATTCGTGGATTTTCGCCATGGCAACCGCTGAGGTGTGAGACGGTGCGTTGTCTTAGTGAAACAGGATTTTCTTTTTCTGCAAATGTGGCCGTTTTTTCGCAAGTTCTGCCTTCAGCTTGTCAAGTAATGATGCATAGTATGCTCCTGTAATGGTTTTTCCTTTTTGAAGATAATCGATTAAAATAACTCCATGACTATCCCAATAAACAGTCGCCATCACTTTCCCAGCCGAAAAAAAGTTTTTGCTTTTTTTGGAGCCGGTTCCCCCTTTGCAGTCCACTGTTTGGACTGTATTTTTGTTTCGGGCGTATAATGGTGTGTCCAAGTTTCATCTACAGTAATTAATCGGCGCCAAAACTCAGATTCATTTGGCCTAAACTGCGCCAAAGGAGCGTTGGAAATATTCATTCGAACACGTTTTTGGTCTAACGTGAGCAAACGCGGCACCCAACGCGCGGACAGCTTTCTCATGCCTAAATGTTGATTTAATATGTGACAAACACGTTCTTTTGACATGTTCATAACCTCTGCTATCTCTCTCACTTTAATTCGGCGGTCGTCTAGCACCATTTGGTGAACTTTGGTGATGTTTTCGTCGGTAGTTGCAGTTTTTGGACGTCCCGAACGTTCATCGTCTCCCAAGTTCTTACGGCCACGTTTAAATTCAGCAGCCCAAAATTTCACTGTGGTAAATGATGGTGCAGAGTCCCCATACACAGAATCCAACTCATCTTTTATTTGCGAAGGCGTATTGCCTTTCAAAAACAAATATTTAATGACAGCTCGATACTCGATTTTGTCCATTTTCACAAAAAAACTCACATCAACTCACTCAAACGACTGTTACATAAAAACTGCGCGTCCAAAATGGCTGAAACTTTGGTGAGTAACTGTCAACAGATGAACAACGAAATTCAGTAGCTTTCATTTACGAGTGCTGCCATCTTCACGTTGAGGTCGGAAACTTTTCAGACCACCCTCGTATTTTATTTTGCTTATCTATTGTAAATGTTATACTTGTAGAGGTGACACCTGGTATTTACATACAGAGATTACCAAATGTCACCCTCTACCAGACCACAGAGTCGGTCCTATTTAAGCTACATATGCCTAAGTCAATCATTAGTGAATTAAATTGTTCTCGCAATTTTTGTAAACATTACCCTACTTATTGTGATGAAATAGCATACAATTACTTAACATACTTAAAATCAAACCCTAGCAAACAACAAAACCTCCAGTTTGAGCACATTCTAGTAGATGACGGCGAAGTGTACGACTTTCACTTCGTTACTAGAAATCACGTTACAAAATTACTTTCTACAGCTGAAGAAATTACTTCTTTATTTTCATATTTCCAGCATACACGCAACATTTCATATTTTCAAGAACTTTACTATCCCAATACATCAACTGCTAACACCTATTCCACAGATGTTATTGCATTTGATAATTTACAAAAACTTACGCATACGAAAGATCTTGCTACAATGTGCCAAACTAGACGTTTACGCATAGATATAATACCCATTGATTTATTACAAAAAGTGATGATCAAAATTCAAAATCAAGGTTACATATTAGCCAATCATAATTTACAAATATTTTATTATCAACCACTTATAGAGTGCATTTTATCGAAGGATATAACTATAATAGGTTTACACATACCACTCATCTGCAACGAACTTCAAGGCATCACCCTCAAGAAACTACTGACACCATCCTTTACCTGGCAAGAAGTTCCATCACGGTTCCAAACGCTGAATTAGCTATCCTACAAACATCACAGAGCTGGATGATCCACATACCGCAATGCAACCCCTATACCGAAGAATTATGCCTCATCACCGACGCATACAACAACGAAGCTCTATCCGTTACTATTAAATGGAGGATCAGCCGCTCAACTCTCCAAAGGATGTCCGCTCACCTGTAATCATCTGGAAAAGACCACCGCCCTGTTAACACCCTTAGGCACACAACGCATTGTTGCCACGCGCCTTCCAGAAGGTACTCACATCCGTTGTGGCAGCAACACCCTTCTGGTTCATTTACCACAAAATATCGGAGCTTTAAAAATTATGTTGCCATGTAACTGCTCCATCTATGGTCAACACAATCAATCAATATTCGCCAACTCATTATGTGTACAGGATGCCACACCCATCAACATCAAACAAATCTTTCCAGCCGTATGGACTAAATACCCGGAGTTACAGATTCCAGTGTGGGGGGGAACCTACTCCTCGCTTTGACAGCCTAAAAGCCATTCTAAAAACACAATGGTCTCAAGAAAATTTGCAACAAACTAAGTCAAACACCCTTTCTTACCTCATTCCCTTACTCATCCTTTTCAACATCTTTATCACACTTCTTATCATATACCTTTGCCAAAGATTTAATCCAGTTGCTCCTACTATTATGACAATTCCTTGTCCTAACCACGACAATCCCTTATATAATCCTACAACACCAACTTGTACTGCATCAACCAGTCTACCCGCACCACCTCCGGTTCAACCACGATCACAACAAGAGTACCCATTGCCTGTACCATCCCAAGAAGTAACCTACACAGAAGTAATAGATGAACCTCGTGCCATTTTTGCACTCCTGGAACCTGAAGCTACCTATGTTCAGCCACATCCGGTGCCCCGCCCTGTTTCGCTTTGTTTGGAAATGACAACATTTGAAGCTGCACCTAGACCAGCAGAAGATTACAACGGATACATACCGATGCACACTCCACAAAATCCACCACATTAAACACTTCTATCTTATCATCTTAAATAACATGCACTTTACCAAATTTCACACTTTTTGTCTTAAATTTTATTACTTACGTCTGAATAAGGTCACAATTAAATTGTAACTGTAACTAAAATCTGGTATATGCCTGTTATCACCGGAACTTAGCGATAAACCACTTATTTTTACATTGTTTCAACTCAAACATTACATTATATTTGTATAAAATGTTCTTTAATTTTAAGCTTGTTAATAACCTTGTATTCTTTAAGATAAGATTTTTAGCATTTAAGTTTCTCCGATCGTAAAATCACTTTCAGGAGAAAGTGTTATCTATGACCGGGGGAAATGTCACGTAAGGATTAAGCATATCTAAATATAAACATATTTTGTCATTCCAAAGACGTCAAGGTGAACTCAGTTCCTCTAGAATAATAAGAAGCTATTAATGATAACACTTTACCATATCCCTTGTTATGCAGGATATCGGTGGTTGATGGATGATCTATATCACTTGAAAGTACAGGATGTTTTGATCTTTTTTACTTGTATAAATACTCTGTACCTTCAAGAAGTATTCATTAAGAGTCCAGAATTCAAGTCAGTCTTCATTCCGTCAACCAACGAGTCTGCCTAGAAGATATACTGCTCGATTCTACGATGACCATGTAAGTTAACTTTATTTTTATTGTTTATTACTTTTATTCTGTTGTGCCAACTGCTTTACACTCTAATCCATTTGTACCTCTTGCCTATTCCTAATAGATCATTTGTATCTACAATCCCACATTTTAATTAGCTACCCTTGGAATCGCTAACACGCCCCCGCGAATCAAGACGTAGCACTATGATTTACCTTTATTTCTAAATTTTTTTCAAAATTTCATTAACTTTGAAGGCAATGCGCGACCGGAAAATGTTGACAGATTTAAGTAATATTTAAACATTATTTTCTGTGGTTCTAATACATAATAATTTGAGCTATTACATTCGGGAAGAAGCTAATTTACAAATGTTAAAAATTATTGTAAAAATGTGAAGTTTTCCAAATTTTGGCAAACTTTAGAGTACATGCGCGACTGGGAGATATAAACCGATTTTATTTCTTTTTTTATCCCTTTTTAGTCTCACCAATTCGCAACTTTTCCGCGGTATTGCGACTTGAAAAAAAAATTTTTGTTTTTTCGGCCCACCCTAGTGTATAGTGTCGACAAAGGAAAAAAAAACAAAATAATAGTAATAGTAAAACTTAAGGAATAGAAGCAAAGTTAAAAATCATAGAAAAAAACACAAACTATAAGACACAAAAGTAATAGTTAGAGAATGATCTAATCTTAAAGAAAAGAATACAAACAAAAATGTTTAAGTTCAGGAATCAGTGGCTTCCACATCTAAGTGGTCGCAGTTAGTTATCTGAGATTTCCCGAAGCTAACTTTATGGCAAATGGGAGTGGATGTGACCGCCTTAGCCTAAATGGTAGAAGCCTTTGGGGCATAGTACTTATCCTAGTCAGTGGAAACATGCTATCGTTAAGGCTATACCTAAATTAAAAAATCCCATTGAATTTAAAGATCTTAGACCGATAAGCTTACTTCCTGCGCTTTCAAAATTGTTTGAAAAAATTATATTCATTCAGTTATCTTCTTATTTAAATGAACATAATATCTTACCAAAAATTTAGTCGGGGTTTAGAGCTGGTTGTAGCTGTACGAGTGCTTTGCTAAAAGTTTCTGACATTATGACTTCAGTAGATAATGGAAATATTACTGTTCTTATTTTATTTAATTTTAGTAAAGCGTTTGATACAGTTAACCACGACATTTTAATAAAGATATTAAAATGTATTTGTTTCGGGAGAACGCTATGCTCTTATTTAATCAATATCTATCAAATCGTATGCAGAGTGTATCACTAAACGGTAATATTTCGGAATCTTTGGTGGTTGAACAAGGAGTGCCTCAAGAGTCTATATTGGGTCCTTTACTGTATTCCATTTATACTTCTGTGCTTATTAAAGAAATTAGTGGTTGCTCCGTACATGTATATGCTTATGATACACAACTTTTTACTCATTCTATCCGACAAATTGGTTACAAGGTAATCAACAAATTCATTCTCAATTGCTATTTATTTACGAAGCATCCACTCAGTTGTGTTTAAAAATTAATCCAAATAAATCTGCTGCTTTGATTTTCGGTACTAAGAATATTTGCAATACAATTACTTTATTAAATATTCATATGAATAATAAACAGGTACCAATTTTGAATCAAGCTAAGAGTTTAGAACTAATCGTGGATAATTTTTTCAGATTTAAGGATCAAACTGTTATGAAAATTCAAAAATAATCAAATCTTCCTTTAATGTGTTATGAAAATTCGCAAATAATAAAATCTTTCTTTATCATTGCTAACTATTTCTTAGGTACATACGTTATTTTTTTAGAAATTATATCTTATCATTTCCCTGTAAAATAAAAACCTCCTGTTTAACGTTCTTTTATATTGGTAGATTTACGATTTGGTAACATAATTTCTTTCTCGAATTCTCTAACAAAATGTTTTCTTGTATTCTGAGATGCAATATATTCGGGCAGTGAATATTGTCAAAATTACCTCTAATTTCGTATTTTACAAATTTAAATATCCTATTTAGAAGAAATTTCGCGCTTTTATCTTTTAGTTTTGTGCTTCTTTAGATCGTAAAACTTTGCCTAGCCAGGACAAGATTTATTTTTAAGTTTGTCGTGTTAATTGAACAGGGCAATGCACAAATTTGTGATCGAACCACCTCACCCTCTCGTTATTTTGTTGGTGGTTTTGATGTCATGAATGCCGGCCAGCCAATAATCTGCTGGATCCACCGCCTCTCTTATTATTTAATTTTTTTCAAAAGAATTAGCGTTGTTATCGTATTCCTTGTATCTATATCGCTCCGTCAAATCTTTACTGCTTCGCTCTCTAAAGACAGTTAAAGAAAGTCAACATCTAGCTTCAATCCAAAAATGTATGTGAATGTCGTTCGTCTCTGGAAAATTTAATGTATTAATCATACGAGAAATCTCGTGTAAACCGGTGCAGTGAATTGAGTGTAATTTGTGCTAAAGATTTGGATCTCTATTGGATAGTCCAGTATTACGGTAAATAATGTTACCCTTTTTAAAATTGTATCTTATGAAGAAGCTAACTTTGGCGCATCAAGCTCGTCAATTGCGAACGTAGTTGTTTGCTAACGTACATGTATTTCACCGTCTCGTTACCAGTTGCTTTGGATAAAAGTAACCTAAGATTCCGTTACTGTAACATCGCTTCACATTGGTGAAAAACCTTGTGATTTTTTTTCACAGCAGTGAAAAGTTTGACGCATTATTTCACAGTGGTGAAAAACTTTGTAATAATGTTTATTTAAGAGAAATCCGTTATTTACCATGTTTTAGTGTAGCTTTTCAGTTCTGAGATCTTTGTTAGTTTGATCGCATACAGATAAAACCAACAAAATTATTAATTTAATCCTTGTCTTGTTATTTTATCCATGCAAGGCTCTGTTAACATAAATTCTTGTTGTTTTATAACTTTGCGAAATTTGTTTTTTTTAAAGACTTATTTAAACAATTATCTCAATCTAAAGCTAAGTGCAGAAAACCTGGAAATGACAACCCTAGTAATATTATCATTGTTATTTGTATTTTACATTTTATTTCATGTGTGCTTTCTTCAGAAGCGACCGTAAAATTTCTAATATCGACGATATATTATTCAGACTTTATGTTGCCTTCATATTGCCAAAAAACGTTGACTTTCACCTACCTACATAATATCAGCTTAATCCCTCATTGGGAGTGTAAGTATCTTAAGAGTGCAGTACAATCTTGATTCTGTCTACTTGTGTAGGGTTCCAACCTGGGATTCGACCTTGATAAGCATCTCGCCTATTGACCTAGATACGGAGATCAGCTGCAGGGTCTCCCTTTTAAAATTAGATCACCGACTTTGTACTGCGGCTGTCGCCCTCTCGATCCCGAAACCCGTAAAGATTCTTGCATCAATACTACCGTCTACCACCGACTTTAAGCCTTCCTCGTCCACGACCCGCCTTCGACAATCAAAAGCTTGCATTACAAGTGGCATACCGATTTTATATGTGGTTGCGTATATCGATGGGTCACTAATTCCAGTTTTGCACGTAACAAAATTTCTAACTACATGCCTAGAGCTTATCAGAATTTACGTAAAATTTTTCCTCATAGATTCTGTTTAAATATTGAAACAAACAAACGTGTCTATGATGCACTCATATTGTCAGTTTTGCTACTGTGTTCCTGTTTACCATGCAGTATTTGACAATGTCACATCGGGAAGAATGCAAAAAGTTCTGAATTCATGCTTAAGATACGTGTATGGGAACAGGAAGTATGATCATAGAAGTCACAGGCTCGTTGATTCTGGTTGATTATCAATGAAGGATAGACGTATTTTACAGGTGCTATGTCTTTATCACAATATAATAAAGTACAAGCATCCACCATATTTATTCAACAAAATAACGTTTAAACCTGATGTACAGAACATACCCAAGTAGCACAGAATATATAACCAAGGTAACTTCAATAATATAGATATATGATATCTTGGCTAAACATTTTATCGTGAAACAACATATATCCAACATAAAACCAGACTTTGCTAAATATCATTCTTTTTGCTATATTTTTTACATATAGCTTGTTTATAAACAAACAACATGTTTGAAAACCCTTGAAATAAATATATTACCATTGTACAGAAACCATTATTGTATATATGTTGGCAGGCCAACATACCGCCAACATAAATTATGTCATTTCAACCAAGAACTGTAAGCAAATATGAATTCAATATAGAGCCAACACATCAGTTACTTTATTGTACCAATATTGGCAAAAGGGATATTGCCAATATAAATTCTACTATTCCAGCCAATAATGTAACCAAATTTATAA
>VTPC01001484.1:61494-110494 GCA_011009095.1 Ignelater luminosus | reverse complement strand
AATAATAATAATAATAATAATAATAATAATAATAATAATAATAATAAGTATTTTAATTAAAAAAATAACATTAATAGATAGATAAATTTTAATGATATATTAACACAAAAAGGTTTATTTATAATTTTACGTATTTTGCTCAAGTTAGATGTTTAAAACCCGCCCAACGTATTTTATGTAGTAAGAAAGAGATTTGCAAAAATTCTTGCTTTGCGAAAATGCACCGTTTACCTTCCATCTTCTAATTGTGAAAAATAGAAACAATGCGCCTCTTAAATAAAACATTAGCAGACTTGTTGAAGCCCGGCTTACTCACACTTTAAACATCGATTTTTAGCAACAAAGACTTGAACTTTATATCGCAATTTCTAACAAGCGGCTATAATCACCGTTAGCTTCAACATTTTTCTCAATTTAGTTTTTAACGATTTGCAGCTACCGAAAAATAGTTTTCGGGAAGGGGAAGAAAAAAGAAATTATGTTCCGGCACGTTCATTTCTACATAAATTCAGAGTTGATAAAATCGTCATACTCCAGGAAAAGCCCTTTCATTATGATGACATGTACACTTGGGCATACTCGAAAACGTCTTCGAGTTTTTAAAAAGCACTAAATACTAGAAATTTTTAATGCGGTTTTATTGAAATGGTAATAAGGCCCATTTTGCTTTGCATACTTGACTTTAGATATGCATTTTAAGGACGTCTGGCGAGTTCAGTGTAATTTTTTTTTGCTCGTCGCAGTTTTTAAATAGAAGATATTTTAGAGGCGATAATTCCAGAGTAACTACAACTGATTGGTTGGTTGGTTTTTGAATTATATTATCTTTTGTCATTTTCATCAATGTTTTATTTTGTATTATAAAAATGGACGATTACTAAAAAATAAAGTTGACAATTACAGTAAAATCTTAAGTCAGGGTTGGACTGTGTAATATTTAATAATAATGTTCTTTGTATGTTAATTCTTAAAATGAAAGTTATATCTGCACAAAAAAGTAAGTTCGTTTACGTAAACGGCAATTGTGTAAAATATTGTTTTGCAATAGAAATCTGGTAGTTAAAACATAAGAGCAGTAATATTATATCACACCCCGAATGATTAAGAAGGTTTTTAATGGCATCAATCTGATTGTATTTTCGACACAATTAAAGCTCCCCAAACCTATTAGGATATGTAAAAATAATTTAAAATCACAATGAAATGAACAATTAAAATGAGACTATGGAAAAAGAACTTCAATTAGTCTCACCGTATAATTTTGTAGAGGAGCAGTCACTCTTTTCATTTACATTTAAAATAAAAAAAATTTACAAAGACAAACTCATTGAACATTACAGTTTGAGAATTTTAAAAAATTGTCTTTAAGAATCTATTTTACCACAAAACGTAATATTTTGTATTTTTTAGATTCTCTTTAATGTTAGAAGAAACGCAGTTAATTCTCAACAAATCAAAACAATGTCAAGTCTTTATCACAACAATAACAGTAATTAAGATAAGGCAACTAAAAAATAGTAAGAACTGAGAAATAGAGATGACTAGTGTTGTAGGAGAAAATGAATATAAAAATAAATCTATTGCGACTCCTCCATAGCTCTAAAATTAGACTCTATTCTTTTGTGTGTTACATGATTTTATTTTTTTTGTTGTTGTCATCAAGTAAAAATTGATGTGAACAAAAAATTGAATGTGTAAATAGCACATCCAGTGCTTTAGTTAATTTTTTACTATGGTATATTTGATCTGCATAAATTCTAATTAAAAATCTTTAGATACGGCAGAGCCTTGAATGAAAGAATCACACTGTAAAGATCAAGACGTCTAGGAGCTGGGAATAATGGAAACACCAGAGGCATAACAATCTGAAGTAGAGTGTATGACATTCTGTTTCGTTTAAGATCATGAAATAGTATTATAATTTATAATAAATTAATAACAGGAAAAAAAAATGAAAAAAGAAAGTTGAGTAAAAAGAAGAAATGATAAAAAAGAATATGAGAAAGATAAAAGAAAGAGTAGATTTCTTCAGTAGGATTACTTTGGTTGTCATTTACGTAAACGAATATAAGATTTTTAATTATTATGCATTTCTAAAAATTTTCCTAGCAATTTAGTTTGTTAAAATTAGTTTGAAAATGAAATAATTAAAAAGCAAATAATTAAATAAAATCTGCTTATAAAATAATGAAAACCTGGACGTAAAGAACAAAGATTCATTCCTTGGAAAACTTTTAAAATTTAGTAGGCAAAACGACATTATTAAAATTCAAAATAAGAAAAGAAAACACTTTCAGAGCACGGTAGGAAAATATTTTGCTAGACGTGAAAATTCCTAATTAGGTTCTGGTAGAAAAAACTAGAATAACTAAAAACAGGTGAAGGCAGACTTTTAAAATAAAAATAAAAGCAAGCTAAAAAACAGTAGAATTTCAATTAAAAGGGAGTGCATTTCAGTATTCCAATACGAAAGAGTTGTAATTAAAACCTCTGCACGACTAAATTTCTGGCAATGTAAAGAGACTTGATCACGATCAGGTGATGCTGTTGTCATCACTATGTTTTCGTTTTAAAAGTTGTTTAAATAAAAATAAAATCAGATGATAAGCGCACCATCTTGTTAAAACCTCATGTAAATTAAATCATTTTATTTAATTAAGATTATAATAAATTATTTAAAAAAATATTCAAAATCTTTATTGCATAATACTAAATTATAAAATTCTGTTACATAATTGTTTTTGAAACATAAAACAGCAGATAATAATAATAAGTAATAGTATTTGAACAAGATATCTATTATGTTTTTAAAACGTGGCTAATGACCGAGCTTAATTTTTTCATCTTTCATTCTTCCTATTTATTTAATACAGAATTTTATTTAGTTCGTACATATGTACTATAATAAGGATTTCAATAAAATACAAATACATCATTGTATCAACAAAAGATAAAAATAAATACTACTGATATGATAAGCATTTAAAAATCCTTCTCTTTTTAAATTCCAATCAGCTACAAAATATTTACAAATCTTTCTTTATCTCTGAACTAAAAAAAGTTTTGAAAAACTTTTGTATCAACAAGAATTATGCCAACAAATACAGTATCGCTTTTATTTTGAATTGGTTTTCTTATTTTCTTTTTCCATTATATTTAAAAAAACAGCAAACATTAAACTAACGTGATTGCTAATAAAAGACAAACAAACAAAAAAAGCTATCGTACGCCCATGCATCCAAAACCATAAATAGAAAACCATATTTAAATTTTGCTTATGTTTATTTGACGGTGAAGGTTAAATAGTAAACAGCGTATTGAGGCAGGTTTTTTGTCGAGATTTGAGATGAGGCGTTTTCTACGCCATAATCGCCGGATATCTACTAATGGTTTGGACCGTTTCCAAGTTTGCACATTTTGTTCGTTTTTTAAAAATATTAACATCCAAACGGGTAAATAATTCCTTAAAGATGAGGCTCGATAAATATTTAAACAATGTTTATTTGGTTAGATATGTGTGTAAGGATCAAGGTAAATGTAAAGTAAGCCATATAAAATAGAAGGTTAAACCGTAATAATCGGGAGTTCATATTATTATGCTACTTCTCGAATCAAAATTTACCTCATTCAAAGTAGATACGACTTCTTTCAAGGAGATACATTGAAAAATATGCACGTATATCGTACGAAAATTGATTTTTAATTTTAATTCTCTAGTAGTAGAACGAGGAAGTGTATTTTCTAGAAGGTAAAACGGGACATTTTTGACAATAAAATTGGTGTAATAACTTTTCTTAGGAGTTTTATATTTTTCGAATGAGTCTGGAGAAATAATTTTCAATATTTCAATGTCGTCTGGTTCTTAAATTTCATTGAACGCGGAATTAGATTACAAAAATAAATTTTAGTGAAAACTTGTTACTTGGTATGGTTCAATATTATTAAATTTTGAAAGTAACTATCATCACCTAATCCTTCAATTACAATCTTTTTCTTTTACTAAATCAATAAAAAAATAGAAGATGGTAATTTTTGATATCATCACAGAAGTTTAACAACAACAAACAAACAAACAAAATCAATTATTTCGTCTGATGATAGCTTCTTTGTATTTGTAAATACTAGTCAAAATAAATTCACTCCAAAATAACAGTAATTAGTAAAATAGTCACAAGGTTAAACTGAAAAATGTCGAGAAGATTATCCATTTCAATCTTAACAAATGTACAGCCTTGAAGATCTCTTAGTTTATCGATACCATTCTCCGGTTTGCTGAGAGAGCTTTCAATTGAACACAAAGTCATCAAAGAACCTTTTCTTTAAATATTTACATACATTTTTTTAAAATTCCAGTCAATTTTGACCAAATACTTACAGACGTGCAGTCATGAACTTCCCTTTACTTATTAACACAATTCTCTTGTCCATCTTGGCCAAGTCTAGAAATGTAAAGCGTCGAAAATTCTTAGCTTCTAGTATAGGGTTCACACAGATATTTTGGAATCGATGACTTTCCCTGATTTTCCATACGAGAGTTAAAAAGGCATGGTAATGTGTGCACACCAAAATGAGAAACATGAACACCAAAATAAGTGACCACACACCAAGAACGAGCAAATTAGTGCCAAAATGAGTACGAAAACACCATAATGAGTAAACTAGTTCTACTCAATAGACCACACATTTGCCAATTAATTTCCTCCCTGACTTTTGGAATTCAAACACCAATTTCCCTGACTTTTGGCATTAAAAGGACTGAGTTCCCTGACTAATTTTATTTTCCTTGACTTTCCAGGTCTGTGAAAACCCTGTAGTATGAATAATACCGGAAGTCTTGTAGAAATCGTTCAAATACACTCAAATTGAAGAAATGTCCTTGGGAAAGATTGTCCCACTGCATTAGTTTGTTAAGACAGTATGGATAAATAAAACTCAGGACACACCAAAAGGGAGAAATACCCGCTCAAGTCGAAAGAAACATGGTGTTTCTGAGTAATTGATTAAAATCAGTCTAAATAAAAAAACTAGACGGCAAAACTAAAACATTTTCTGATAGTTTTCCAAAATAGTACCAGATTGAAAGAAGTCAATTAAAAAAGAGTCTCGTTAGTGTCGACTTATCTGGGAAAATTTTTACAAGATCAAAAATTTTCCAAATTTCTTCAATTAGTTTTGACTGCATAACGTTATCTTCACTCCTTCGATTTCTCAAAAAGTGTCAGTAAACGCACATTAGAACCTTTATATAAGTGTACTTTTCTAATTAAAAATACAAACTTGTAGTAGGAAGTCACTCAAGATCAAAACTGCCCCCAATACCCAAGTAACATTTTTAGAACGTAGAGTGGGCAAGCTAAGATGTAACTGAATCGATGCTCATCAGCACTTGTCATTTTAGTTCACGAATAATGAATGTGCTGGTTTCATGTTCTCTTGATTCTTACCAGGACTTCAGCTTCGTTTTAATTCGCATAATTACAAAATTGACAAAAAAGTTTGCTCTTTCAATCCATATTTGTGCTTTTACTGTCACACTTTTGCTTTAGCGCTTCTTCAACTTCTTTAACCCGCTGCATAGATTATCTTTTTTGCCTGCTTCGCTCTTCTTATTTATCCACCTCTTCCCATCTTTTTTCTCATTCTATCTAACAACTCTTTCAACTTATTCAGAAGTTTAACAACACCAAACAAACAAAACCAATTATTTCGTCTGATGATGGCTTCAGCAACATACCGAGATCAAATTGCAATTATTAATATCGTTTCCACTAACAAAATATCAGTAATTAGTAAAATAGTCACAAGGTTAAACTGAAAAAGGTACGTTAAGTGTCGAGAAGATTACCCACTTCAATCTTAACCAATGTATAGCCTTGAAGACCTCTTAGTTTACTGATACCATTCTCCGGTTTGCTGAGAGAGCTTTCAATTGAAAGAATTGCACTGTAAAGTGCAAATCAAACTTTTTCAAGTTTTCCATGACATTTTTCTGAAAATTGCACGCATTTATTCTAGTCCATTACTATTTCGAACTTGTAATTTTCCAATGATTTGTAACTTAGTCAAAGTCAAAGCTGTCACAGCAAAACTTGTTTTGATTAGTAACTATTTTTGATCTTAGTAGAAATTCCAGACAGTATAATGAAGTTTCCCGACTTACTTATATTTGTCCTTACTTAATATTTTCTCGGACTTTTCCAAGTTTCCTTGTTTTCCAGGTGAGGCAGAACCCTGTTATTTTATCTACTTTCTTCTTATCGATTACTTTTTGCTTTTTTCTTTCAGCTTTTACTATACCTGAGTTCTACCGATTAAACGTGTTCACTGGAATCTCTGAGTGAAAGATTAGTGACTGTGGTAGAGATAGAGTGGACCAACAGAAATAAAGCTACGATCAGCTACTACAATTAATTATACTGGAGTTCTACAGATTAAAAGTTTTCACTGGAATCTCTGAGTGAAATATTAGTAAACTATGGTAGAGGTAGAGAGGATAAGCAGAAATAAAGTTACGTGGTTCAAGAATAACGACTTTGTCTCGACTCTTGATTCCCAAGCCCATGTTCTCATTATCTTTTGATTTTTGCTTCCACGATCGTCTCAGTTAAAGAGGATGTATTGGTTTACGAAAATTGGTACTGCATGTATAGCCAAGTATACAAGATAATGTAAAATATAACTTTGATGAATCTAAATGTAATTTCTGATCTTATTTACAATTTCTGATTGATTTTTCAATCCATTTATACTGAAACTACAATTTAATTTTGTTACCCGTTTTGAGAAGCAAAAGTTTTTGGAGCACCATGTACTAGAACTATGTTTGGTTCACGTTGTTTAATTCAAACCGTGATCTTATAACGCGTGTTATACGAGTACGCTAGTCGCATTATTCATCTGAATTACTACTACTAGCTATTATACAGGGAGAGGCATAATTGGGTGTACAAAATTGAAGTGAAACTACTTTATTCTGAACTAAAGGAATTAACCGAATATACCGTAGTACCAAAACGCTTCCTTAAAAAGATACATGGTGTTGAAGAATTTTTACTATTTCGTGTAAAATATATCAAAAGTAAAAAACAAGTAAACTCTTCATCTAAATTATTAGTTTGTACAGCCATAAAGTAAATAAAAGAGAGAGAGATAGAGAGAAACTAATTACGACTCATCCTGTATATCAACTACAAATATAAAAGTACATTTGAAAATATTAATTTTTGTATACTCTCAGTTTTCTAACTTCCAGACGAACACATTTTGGAGACAAGAATATCGGAAAACCAGTTACGATATTATTATCAACTTTCGTCTACTTAAATTAAGTTACGGTTAGTCGTGCGTTATCTAACACATGGGCTGAAAAGTCCCAGGCCTAACAAATAGATGGCGCTAGTTCTATTGCATTCACCGCTTTTTCAGTTAGTACTAACCTTCAAAAGACAGCTGTTAAAATTTCATGATATTCTATTCATTATTTTGTGAGTTATTGTGCTAAGAGTGACGCTAATTTTGTTATTTTCAAAACAATGGATCAAAAACAATTTCGTGTTTTAATTTTACACTGCTTCTTGATGGGAAAAAAATACCGTTCAAGCGAAGCAATGGCTTGAAAAGTGTTATGGGGACTCCGCTCCATCAGAAACAACAATAAAACGTTGGTTTGCTGACTTCAAACGTGGTCGTAGAGACACCGATGATGCAGAACGCAGTGGACGTCCAAATGAGGCGGTAACACCAGAAAACATCAAAAAAATCCACAAAATCGTTTTGAATGATCGAAAAGTGAAGTTGCGTGAGTTAGCTGACATTGTAAAGATATCAAAAGAACGTGTTGGCTTTATATTGCATGAGCATTTGATTATGAGAAAGCTCTGCTCAAAGTGGGTGCCGCGTTTGCTCACTGTTCACCAAAAACAAGAACGTGTTGATGTTTCTGAGCAGTGTTTGGCCATGTTTAAACGTAACAAACCGGAATTTTTGCGTCGATATGTGACAATGGATGAAACATGGATCCATCACTTCACTCCGGAATCAAAACGAGCGCCATCTGAGTGGACAGCAACTGGTGAACCTCGTCCAAAGCGACCGAAAGCACAACAATCGGCTGGAAAGGTTATGGCCTCGGTATTTTGGGATGTGCGTGGTGTAATATTCATCGACTATCTTGAGAAGGGAAATACCATCAACAGTGAATATTATATAGCGTTATTGGGGCGTTTGAAGGCCGAAATTGCAAAGAAACGACCGCATATGGCAAAGAAAATAATTTTGTTTCATCAAGACAACGCACCGTGTCACAAGTCAATCAAAACAATGGTAAAACTACATGAATTGAACTTCGAATTGCTCCCACATCCACCGTATTCGCCAAATTTGGCTCCCAGCGACTATTGGCTGTTCGCAGACCTAAAAAAAATGCTTGCCGGTAAGAAATTTCGCTCGAATGAAGAGGTTATCGCTGAAACTGAGTCCTATTTTGAGGCAAAAGATAAATCGTTCTACAAAAGTGGTATTGAAATGTTAGAGCGGCGCTGGAATGATTGCGTTGTTCTTGATGGAAATTACGTTGATGAATAAAGCTAATTTTGAACAAAAAAAACCGTGTTTTCTTTGTTAGACCTGGAACTTTTCAGCCCATGTGTTATAGACAATTACTCATAGTCTCAACGATGCCGGCGCACAGTGGGACAATTTCAGAAACGTGGCCAAAATTATAGTTTTGTCTAGACTCTATTAGAAATAGAAGAAAATAAATGCAATTAAGTTCTTTTTGAGTATTTGACCTTTATTTGCACTTAAGAACAATTTGATATTTTGAAGAAATTAACTATTTTAACTAAATATGAAACTGTGGTTTATCAAATTTACATTTATAATAATTGTCAAACGAGCAAGAACGAGCAAAAGATATTCTGAAGTGTAGTTGTAAACACTTCAGAAAAGCACATATCAAAAAATCAAAGCGAGGACTTACGGGGATTTTTTTGAACGAAAGTTCAACTTGTGAATTGAATAAGCTAAATTGTTTTTGCAAATCTTCAAACATTTATTTTGAATCAATCTGTGTCAAGAAAACACACCACCAGAAAGTACTTAGCTAAATGACACTAACAATAAAAATAGAAATGCAGGGTTCAAGCCTCAACCTTTTGTCAATCAAATGATATCAATTTTTGACAAGCTTTTTAAGAATCTGGAAACAATTAAATATTAAGTAATTGGCAGAGCATTTGGTCCGGAGAGCCAAGCATGTTGCGAGCTCGATCCCTACGCGAATTCTGCTTTTTCCATATGTATATTTGACAATTTATTCTGATAATAGGTACTTATTTTTTAAAGTATGTATAAAATTAATTTATATGCCAAAATTGACAATGGTTGTGTCCAGGAACAGTAATCACGATTATGTGTTTACCGCATTTTTTAAACGATGCCTTCAATGTCGGTAGCAAACCAATCACTAATAGTTGCTGCAAACCGTTCAAGAAGTTTATGATGCAAATGCTTGCCGACCTTGTTGACTGCTACTGGACACAGTCAATAGTTAACTAAATAATTAAAAATTACCATTTTGCCGCTCCTTTCAATTCGGGGCTACAGGCAACTGCCTGCTTCGCCTGTGCGTAACGACGGCCCTGTTTATAACTACATAAATTTGGACCTAAGGAATAGTTGTTTCTGATGATTTAAACTATTAGGTACTGAATTCTTTGTTAGTAAGTAGTCCCGTATTTCTAATAAAAACTTGTCCAATTAGGTTTTATGTTTTCTACTGAAGTACATATATTTGAAAGAAACAAATTCTAGGTTATTTGGTTTTGTGGTAATCGCTTAGGAATATTATTTATCTAATAGTAATTGTAAGAATTTGCAGATGAACAAATTAATTAAAGGTTAAAAAAGAGAGAAATTATGTTGTCAAAAATAATTCTAGATACTGACAATCTGAGCTACTTTCAAAAATTTTTGGTTCACAAATTTACGACTTTTATTTCAACTAAATTTTTAGAATATTTAACCTATAAATACAAAATATTCAAAATGTATATTTAAGCTCAAAAAGTTTTTTAAAATATTGCTGCATCCATTTATTACCATAAGGTTTAAAAATGTTGCCTTCTCGAGTAACTTCCAATAACTCACTGTTACATCTAATTTTATTCGGTAAAATATTTCCCCAATTTATTTTTATTAAATACAGGAGTTAATTTTAGAAATATTGATTTTAAAACAACAAAAACCGAATTAACCACGTTTTCTGTTAGGATTTTCTTAATTAAAATTTTCTGTTCCACTGTTAAGCTTTCATCGCAGAAAACGTAATCATCGAAATAAAAAAAATCTTCATAATTCCAGTGTTTGTACACGCAGCCGTTTCGTTTTCAGCTTTGTTAATTAACAGAACTGACGCAATCATTAGAACCATTAATTAATTTTACAAATTAGCTTACACGAATGTGGCCCGATTATTGTGAACAATAGAGTTTTCTGGGGTTTGTATGATTTTTTTCCTCAATTCTCTACATACTTGACGCTACGGAAATTAAAAGATGGGCAAATTAGCGCAACAGACGTTAAAGCAAATCGTTAAACCAAAATACGGTTGAAGTTCAACAAAGCGTGTAAGTTAGTTCAGTATTGTTTTGTGGTCGCATTTGGCATGAGTAATACTCGTAAAGTTGTTCGACTAGCGATATGACTGTTAAACTGTCGAGTAAACTGTCCACATGCTGCACAAATGGTTCAGAACGTGAGGTTACGTCTGGAAACCAGCCTTGTTTACAACATGTGATTCCTACGCTCCATTATTACTTCACCGAACATGTAATGCAAGCCACCTTCTAGCGCCGCCAAAGTTATAAAAAAACAACTGCATGAATGCGACCGTTACGCGACACACAAAACGACTTTTGAAGTATGACTTTGTGAATCCTATCCTATTCTAACTTCGCTTAAGAGAGGAAGTATAGCATCTAAGTAAATAATCCAAAACGCATATAAGCGTTCCAAGTTCCATTCATCCTCACCCTCCTGAAAGCTCACTGCTATGGAGAGCTTGATTGGAGCACGAACTCAAACATGTACCGCAAATTGCTACGACTAATGACGTCATTACCTCCCTTAAATCGCTTACCACGAGCTTACTTTACTCTGAGGGCCAGGAGTTATTGCTGCATTTGTTAGAAAAGGGAACCTCTCAAGTCTAATGCAACACGGAAGAAAATTTGTCGCTTTCCGCCCTTAATACTTTTTTCATGGGTTATTGAATTTGATTTATTTTATTATTATTACTGTTGCTTTACGTTAATTATTTACCGTGTCTAATTTTTTTCGTAACTGCAACTTGAGACGAAAGTGGGCTATAGTTAATGATTATTTTTATGAAACGTAAAGTTAAAATTAATTACTAAATAGAAGTATAAATTCTACTTGCCTGTTGCATTTTCTCGAAATCCAAACAAGGTCTTTGAACATGTAAATGCCTAGTGTGTCGAGATCGTTTTCTAGGTGAAACTTCATAATGTACAAGTTTAGGTGGTGGACTCAACGAGCGAATTTTGCTGTTGGGCGTCCGTCCGCCGGGTTTAACAGCTTCCAAGGGAGGCGAAGTTCTAAATTGTACGGGAGTGGCCATACTAGCCAGGAGATGGTGAACTTCGTCATCGGAAGACCCGGAATGTTCGAGATGGACGGTGTCATCCCCGTAATATTTATTGCCATAAGGCGAACACGGTGATGCTGGACTGAGATTACCGTAATGAGACATATTTTCCTCGTTTTCTGGACTATACCAGCGGGCGTACGAGTCGCCTACTTGTGACCATTTACGTTTTTCTGGTAAACATACGGATGCTGCCCTAAAGGGTCTCTCCGAACGCGCTTGTTTCGTACTGTTTATTACTTCTAACTCCTCTTCGGAACTATGCGGGTCGTGTTGATCAGGAGCTGGACTTTCCATAGAACAACCTGTGTCCGCAGGCGATACACTACACATTCGTTCTGACATAGCTGAAAAAGAAATTCCTTATTAATGTCGCAAGCAAACAAAAAATTAGTAGAAATAAAAAAATGAAATTTTGGCCACTTTCTAAGAATTTGTTTTAGACAAAATAATTTTACAATAACAACTCATACTGTGTGTTTGGGAATTACACGCACGTTTTTAATCTTTTATAATGAAAGGTACACTTCGCATATCTTGAAACTTGATACATGTTTTCCTATTTTATCATTTTATGAGGTGATTTAACAGACAATATTTATGTTAGATAATAAAAATATTTACTACAATAGAGTTTTGGAGATAATTTATTAAGTCCTCAATAATAAAACATTAATGTAGGAGATGTAGGAGTTCAAGTTATTAGTCGCAACAAATTGTATTTTTTAGAATGTAATTTTGCATAAAGAATCTCGTTCTTTAACATATGGAACGTTTTAAGAAACACATGTTGTATGGTAATATTAGAATATTTTGATAATACCAAGAAAACGAACAGTCTTCATATAGATATTATTAGCTTGTCTTATAAATTATCATGCAAGAAAGTTCCGGGAAACCATGACAATAAGTTTCCAAGACTAATATGTATATAATAAAATGAAGAATCGTGTAATAACAATTAATCAATTTTATAGTCTCAAAATGTGTTATGGAGAAACATAAATCAGCAATCTTCAGTTTTTTAATTAAGGTGCAGGTGACTAGAAATTCTAACCAATTAAAGAAGTTGAAACAAATTGAATTTCAAGTTAAATTAAATTACGTAGATAATTTCTCATCAATAATACCGACCCGTTCCAAAGTCTGACTGAAGATGTCCGTCATTATTTAGATATCAAAATGTCAGATCAAAACTATATTCTAGAGATCCCGACTAATGGTATTTTCCAAACATTTCAGAACCTTAATTGCTATGGTTTAAATTAAAAATAATGTTTTACTAAGAAAAAAGGTTGCATTTTTCCTATGTCTTCAAGGTTTTCTGTTTTCGTTTATCTTTCTTGTTTGTTTCACTCTTCTTTGTCCATTTTATCTAGCAATTCCTTCAATTTATTTTCTTGACTCTTTTCTTATTGTTGTTTACTTCTGGTTGCTTTCCAAAAATACAGTTTAGATGTAAGCTTGAAGGCATGCTAATAACGTCTTTCCAAAACTAAACATAAAATTGCAATAGTCTCGAAAACTACAGACCTATTAACCTACTCTGCATTTTATCCAAAATAATTTTATTGTTCTCGTCCTTGATTGGTAGTAATAGCATTTTTCCATCCTTTTCCTGGCTTTTGGGCCACCAATTCCTCCATGTATTTGAAATCTTAATTTTCAGAACATTAGCGATGTCTTAACAAGTTATAGCAAAACATCTTTTGTAAAGTACATTCTTTGAAATTTTCTAATCTTAGTATCTTCCATAAACTCTCGTACATTCACAGTTACAATTAGTGGTAGTAAGTCTGTGCCGGAGTTCCTCAAGGAACACACATTTTCGGTAAATTCAAATTTCTTGATTTTATGCAGATTTGAGATCGATATTGCATAGTCTCTTTGGAAATAAAGTGAGAGCACTGATACAATTTCCATATTGGCAAGAAATTTTGGAAAGATCTTGGCAGCATAGCAACATTCCTAAATGCAGCTTCGACACATTCGTCTTAATGAGGTCTTGTTAGTTATTTTTTTGGGAGAAAGATTTAAAAATCGTAGAAGATTTGGTGGCAGATTCATGATTGAAATTGGTAGATTTTATAAAAAAAAACCGGTTCAGAAAAATCGATAGATTTGGCAACAACGATTGAAAATTAAAACTGTTTTTTGGCATAAATCAAAAACTGTTAAAATCGATTTAGGTTTTGACGCTTCCTAAAATTCGCAGTACGGCATAAACAGCGAAGGGTATATCTACTACATACTGTATGTCTCATCGAAGACGGAATGAGTATGTTCAATATAGAGACATCACTTTAAGCATGAAGCAGTAAGATACTGAATTTCCCAAGGCTATACCTTGTACTGATTTTATATGTATACTTCTGCTTTTCCTTTATATCATGAATGAACTTATAGGGTTTCAACATTCGTCTGTAGTAGTTGATGGAACTTAGATTTTATAACTGTCGTCTTGGTTTTGAACAAAGACCTTACAAAAATGTTTTCTTTTGCATTTAAAGAGATTTTGAGAAGGCAGCAAGTCTAAAACTTGTATCTTCGTATGACACCAAAGCCATTTTCCGATTTTAAAGGTTTCAAGAAGGGGTATTGCTAAACATGTTAACCCCGAGAAAAAGATGAATTTGCATATCATATACTTAATACAAACGAAACTTGATGCTTCATTAGCTAGAGTGGGAATTCTAAGGATCTCCACACTTTTGGTCGACTGCCCAGAGCCAAACAAGATTGAAACCATTATCATATTTATGTAATTAGAGATATTAAGGAAACACAACGCAGGAAATTAACTGCTATTGTAACGTTGTTTCTAATCTAGCGCTCTACACGTGCAGTCTTCAGCTCAAATTTTGGTAGCTTGAACTTAGGTTTTCTGCATGTTGTTCTGCATAAAATCTGTAAATGAAGAGGCTAAACCAAGACCAGAGGTAAGTTGTACAATTTAATATGATAGCCGAGGATCTTTGAATCCAGATTGGTCCCAAGAACACTGGGTTGTTCCGCTGTGTAGATCTTTGCAACCTTTATATTCTGTTTTTGTTACTTCTAAACTAATTTGTATTATGTAAATTGAAAATTGAAAACACTTAAAAAGGACAATTTGAATCAAGCAACCCCCGACAAAAAATACTTCTTCCTGAGGAAATTATCATATGTACTAGGTGATTTCTCCTTCCTTGTACATGCACGTTTCTGTTGTTAACAACCAGGACAATTTTGTTTGTTTTTGTCTTGCAGGTACTACAGCTTTGATTTTTAGTTAATTTGTCAGATTCAAAGGTATGGGGAAATAGAGCAAAAAAGACATTGAAACTCGATCTTCAAGCTGGTAGTAGTGATGTGGCAAAAAACGATAAACAAGTCGCTACAACCGATAAAACAGTTTTAGTTGTATTGGCAATTTAATAAAACATCAAGCATATAAAATGAAAGGCAAATTATAGTCTATAGTCATGAGAAATCTAGAACTATTACAAGTATAGCAGAAAAGAAAGCCTTTCCGTTTTATTTCTCCACTTCTGGGCGGAACACCGTAAGAGAATAGGAATCTCTACCAAGGGTAAAAGTAAGTATGCAATAAGAGGTAGACAAAACTTACCTGAAAGTCGCTTTGTAGATTAGAGCTCTAAGTTAACCAAGAGCGTCAAATACATTTCTTGGTTATAAGACCCCCTCCGCATACAATCCTGTGCCTATGGCTTCTTTCTTTTTAAAGATAATTTTGAGAATTTACGTTGTGGAACACTTACATGCATTGTTCTCATAAATGTGGTTAAAGAAGCTTAATCCCCAAAAAACAAGAGCCCCCCCAAAATCTTCTTCAAGCTCAAATATATGCTTGATCCTGCTCCTATAAAACTCATAAAAATGCAGCTCACTGTAAGTCTTAATTAAGTAATTTTGCTTCTTATCTTTGATGACTCTATAGATGCCTGCAAAGTTGCATTTACTAGATCGGCGCGCAATGGCATATCTTCCTTTGTTAATAAAGCTAGGTTAGCGCGCCTTCGAGTTGATCTTGGCCTAATAGTACGTACATGAAAACCCGAACTTTTTCTAATATTAAACTCCAATTTTTTGTGTCACTGTCTAAAGAACATTAAAATAATAATTAGATGAAAACATCTGTTTAAAACTGAAACCGAAATAAATCTCGTGTATGTGGTATCCATCCGCTAGTGGTATCATGCCAGGAGGTATCCAGATGGTCTTTATAATTTTCAGTCGCCTTGTAAAGTGTTTATATAAGTAATAATATCTTTACATTGCGCATATCGCATTTATTTATTTGTAGAGAGGTTAAAATAAAAATAAACACGACCTTATGTGAATGTACAAACAATGATTTTATAAGCATAAGTCGAGCGGAGCCGCTCGGTCTTGTTTGTAATTCCCTATAATCGAGATAAATCGCGAAATGCCATACGAGGTTATGAAACAGAGATACGAGCTCATAAACGGCACAAAACCATCGTCCGATATCGTATAGACATCCTTATCTGGCATTCACATAAATATCCCCCCATATCTAACAAACAAATTCACTGCCTTTTATCGCCGAACTCACATAAACTCCTTTATTATTATTACATTTACATAGGGTTTTTGTGTACGAAAATGTTGCCAAATTTTAAAAACCAATATCCGGCGATGTCGTATGACGTTTTGATTTCTGTGCGAGAAAAAAATTCTAGTTTATAACACCACAATCGTTTTAATTTGCTCTCTAGAATTCCAATATAAATCATTTTAATTAGCAATTAACTACATTATAACAACTAATAGAAAACATATGGGCGGAGATCGTACAAAATTTTCTTATTGCTAGCTATTTCCATCAAACAAATAAAATGAAAAAGAAGCCTTAAAATTACACGGGGAAAAATGAATATTCCTTTTCGATCTGATGTTCTTTCTGACAAGTTTCTTAAAATAAAAATAAACCAAGAAAAGTCTAAAATAAAATCTTTCCTCTACAGCAGGAAATTAGTATCAATTCCCATAAAATTATATTTCACTGGAAGCAATTTTTGCCTTGATAGGTTGTTACATAAGTGACCATACCAGTTATAATTGCAAACGGTTTTATCTTCCTAGCATATCAAACTTCAAACATTTTAAATAAGTCTAAAGAAACTTTTGAGACAGAATAACAAAAAGTTCCATGATTCATAGCGCTTGCTGTAATAATTTGAAGGAGAATTGGTAACGATTCAAAATACTTTAAAAAGTTTCCACGCACATATTACGGTTTTGCTTTTCTATTTTCGAAAGAACCAGTCATTGACATCAAATTGAGATAAAAATAAAAACAATCAAAGATATTGTACTATACGTTTAAGATAGTCACGTAGTATCAACCATAAGTCTGTCTATATTCATTCTGTCTGTAAGTTTCTATCATTTGTCTACTTTAAAGATTTTGTTATTTACTATTGGAGATAACCAAATGCTGAATCATTTTAAGTACAGTTGAACTCATTGTCAGACAATTCTTTTCAAGTTTCTACAATTATTAATGTTGTTTGTGTAACTTTTCTAATTTTACGGTAAAATATTGTAGCGTACATTAATACTTGGTTTAAGAGATCGATCAATGATTTCAAATTGAAATCGCTACAGTTTAATCTAGAAAGATATTGCAATAATGACTAAGCTTTGAGTATATCAAAAGTACTCATACGTTTGCAATCTTCTACACATTATTTCAAACACTTGCATAAAAAGGTCTATTTCTACAATCAAATCTGTCTTGACTGGAGTATATTTTGAACAAATCCAAATTGTACCCTATAATTTCAAATAGATGCATTCCAGATTGTTTTCCAACTCAAAACTTTTCTATTGACTTCTATATGTGTCTTTCTGCATTTTTAAAGGGCTTTGGTATTCTTTAGCTAAAAATTGGAAACTGATGTTTTGGTATTCAATCGTGGGAAAAGAATTTAGTATACCTTGTTGACACATTTATTTTTAGAAGCATCACGTTGAAAGTAAAGCATTTAATTTTAAGATGAAGATAAGAGAAAGCATTTTATTACAGTATTTTTTTGCCCAAAATGATGATATGGTTCTGCACAGAAGTATCCACTTGTAGGAATAGTTTGTTATGAATCCACCCAACTGGAAATGACTGTCTGTTAAGATAAGCTTAAAAATATCATCCATCTAAACCAAAACTTTTATGATACTCTTTAAGAGCTTGATAACTTCAGATCAGGAATTGAACGATGATGCAAAAGACTATTTGCTGTTCATCACTATCGGTGGCAATTTCTAAGAAAAAACGAATAGTATGTCTTTTATCATCAGAACAACACAACGTTTCGAAATTGATCAATTGGGTGATGCAAATGAATTTCCCAGAAAAGAGTCACCGAGACTCGTAATTCAGTCCACTTGTGCTCTGTAAACTTCAACAAATATTTTGCCTGATAGCAATTCATTTAGTAAAATAATCAAAATAATTAACATCATAAAAACGCCCAAGGTAAAAATTTCATTAGAAACAACAACAACGAGTTAGTTCTTGGATGAAATCGTAAAAATTCTAAATTTAACATTCCCAATTGCCCAATAATAATAATTAAAAAAATGAAACGAAATAACATAAATATTGTTAGAAATAAAGAAAATTAAAATGGAAACAATTAACAATTAAAGGTAGAACTAATTCTAACAATATTTTTACTATCATTTAAAGTGCCTACACGTGGAAACGCTCGCGTGATAAAAGACATGTTGTACAGAAATTTCTATGTAGAATCGACTCTGCAATCAACCTAGAATTATATTCGGTTTTTTTTATTCAAACCAGAATTTTTAAATTTCACGCATCCTACACGTCAACAAATTTGCAAATGTTTTGGAACAAGAGAGAAATTATCGACAAGTTCATTAATTTATTATCAAGCACAAATTACTACACTGACAGATGAAAAGTTTGCCAAACCTAACAATTTGAGCGGCAAACAATAACTAAAACACAATACAAGGAGTGGTCGATGCGATTACGAGGATTTTCGAGTTTTCGCATGCCATTGATTTATAAAATTGACTGCAACCGTCTTCCCCTGCATATCTTTTTTATACCTACAGACAGAGACGCATGCACACAAAACTGGTTGTGTTACTCCTAGGTTATAAAAAACCTACATGTGTATTTACCAAAGTTCAAGCCACTTAATTGCAGACTGATTAACATAGCACTTTTTGAGAGACATTAATCGCCAATACCAGTCTGGGGACATACCAAACTAATAAGTTGCAGAGACTATTGGCTAGAAAAAAATGCAGTCAGTCTCTCTCTCCTAACCGACTCTGCTGTTAGTTACACGACGACTCCCTAACAAAATTCTTTTGTTATTACTTCACTGCTCGAAGGAAGCTATGAACTTACGATGTAGTAAAAGTTTTTGGATAAAAGAAGTTTTAGACGAGGATCACCTGGGCGTGTAGTTATAAAATTAAAAAAATTCTCTTACATAAGATAGAACTCATTAATTATTTGCAATTATCGTTTTCGTTACAATTTTAACCAGTCAGATGTTTTATGTTTATAAAATTAAACCAAACTTGTTCTAACGAAATCACTCTTTCGTGATACTTGGAGTAAACAGCTTTCAGTTATGAATAATTATCATTAATTTATTCCTCCAAAATAAAACTACATTTACTATGTACTAGGTACATATTCTGCTTATGCAATGAATTTATTTGTTAGAAATAATGGAAAGTTTTTAACATTTGGATATTGATTACTATTCGTTAACATACCAGAATTACTTCCGTGCAAATGTTCTTTTAAAATTACAAAATATCAATCAATATTTCAACGCCAACGAAAAAAATTAACTAAAAAAATCTGTAGATAATGGAATTTAAAAGTTTCTGCAATGTGTAGACACACCATTCTGTTACAACCAAAATTAACAAAAACTAAAACCTTTTTTATAATTATTACTTGTTCTAGGCAGTTTTTAGTTGGTAAAAACTGAAGATCGGTTTCCTGGTCAGCTAAGGAAGTTCGAATTTTATTTACTTAATAAATCTTTTAGCTTCTACACTTTAACCTTACTTTTGTCAATGTGTGTTTTTGGTGTCAATCTCACAGCTTTCCCAAGCTCAGTCAAATTCAATAAATTAAAATAGCAGTAGGCAGAACAACAAAACGAATTTTCATGGTTATAGCCTACCTTTAGACTTCTTCAAATACTGTAATAGTAATTGAACCGGTCCAACCAATGATGACAATGGCAGCCGAACATACAATCACGATGGAATATGATGAAGTTTGCCATAAGCGAAAAGTAATGCTGGAGCAGTGATGTTTAACAGACACAGAATGTAGTTATCAGTGGTAGTAATGACAGGAAGAAAATGAAGCAGTAAACCCTACCATAATTACTTTTTAATTTTGATTAGATTATCCCTATAAGGATTAACATTGAATTACTTATTCTTGTGCAAGAAAAACCTAAAGGCAATAGCACAGAAGGATAGAAGGACAGTTGGTAGAATTCCAAAATCTTCTTCGATGCTATTAAGCCCAAATCACCTCTACGATGTAGATGTTACAAAGGAAAAAAACTCAGTATACGGTGTGTGCAATATTAAAAACGAACCTTAATAGCTGATCAAAAATTAAATCAATCTGTGTTATAAGATAGCACTGATGGTTGTTCATCATCTTCGATGATTTTTTGACTTTTCATTTCACTAAGAAATTTCCCGTTCTTTTTTGTTTTGGCCAAATTCTCTGATCTGTTTACTGTGTAAAAAACCTCACGACTAATCAAATTCTTTAAGTTGTTGGACACCTTGTATTGGATAAATTCGCTTTTGTAACGAGCTTCCTTAGAAATAAATAAAAACAAGAATCAGAAAGAACTCAGTAGTTAAAGCCTTTCTGATCTCAAGTGGGAAAAAAGAGTCTACATAAACAGCAGTTTGCTCGATATCCAAACAGCGAGAAAAGGACAGTTGGAGACTCACATCTGAATTAAGCATCCTTGGGAAAAATCTCAAGATTACACCCCAGGAATAGCAATTTACAAAACGACTGTTGGCTTTGCAGAAGGAAGAAGAAAAGAAACTGGCAAGAATGTCGAAGATAAAATGTACTGGTTTGCTGAGAAATTCAAAATAAAATTAAGTCAGTAATTAAACAACGGAAAAGATTGAAGAGGTAAGGAACAATAGATGTAACTGGGGAAGCTTAAGCCAAGCAAATAGGTCTTTATAGGCCCTTTTTTAATAAGCCATCTAAGATCATCTACTTTCTTTCCTCTGTCCTCTGCCCAAACCTAGCCGAGTCCTGTGTGAAAGTGATGATATCGATCCTGGCTCGAGTACTCAACTCGTCCATTGCTAGAGTGACTGCCAGTTTAGCTTTGACAAGTTATGTGATCTTTTGCCTGGAAACAGCCAATGCTTCTTTATCGTTGATTTTGGGTCTCGTAAGCCCTGCATTAAGAACTGACGAGATCCCAGAAAGAGTTCGTCCCAAGTAGGTATCCTTGGCTCCAAGTCTGACAAGCCACTCACATTTTAGTTGCTCGGAAACCCAGACAAGGTCAACTTTTCCTTATTATAGCGCAAGCTTTTCCCAACAAGAAAATTTCTTATTCTGGCTGCGCAGATCGCCTTTAGTGCCTGACTGTCGGAGAAGATATGATCTTCTTGCTTTGTCGTCCACGCTTCTTCAGTGTGTGCCACCAATAGGATGCAAAAACTTCCGCCTGGAAAACCGTGCAGTGTCTTCCCAGAGGAAAGCTTTCTTGCACACTCGAGTTTTCTAGATATGTTGCTGCTGGCGAAGACTGTCCGAATTCGATCCGTATAGAAAATCAGCGAGTTCTGTTGTAAGTTGACCTGTCTTCTCTTCCACCGTTTCTTGAGCGAGATTGTGAAATGTCACTTACTATGCTTCCTTGTACGTGGGCAAAAATATTTTCATTTCCACTAACCGAGTTATTCTGACGTGTCCTCCGGTTTTAATTCCTTTTCCTATCCATAGCCCTGCATCTCGCATCCTGAGTTGAGTCGCCATGGTCTCTTTCTTTATCTAAGTTGGGAAGTTCGGTAACCCTGATAGTACCTCAAGTGCAAATGTAGGGGTCGTTCTCATTGCACACTCATTGCTCAAATAGGCTAAGCGTTAGGTCTTAGCCAGTTCGGTTCTGAGGGCCAGTTCTATCCATCCTAAGCATGTCTTCTAAAGGGTACAGTACTCGGTACTACATCGAAACCTATATATAGAAGGTGCTTCTTAAATCCATGCTAGAACTTCAGGAGGCAAGAGAAATGTTTTGGAAGATGATAGAACATTCAAAAATATCTGTACTTGTATGTATATTGCATCCAAAAACGGGTAGTTCTCGAAATGTAGGGTGGTGTTAGAATTTTAGCGAGTTTTCTACTACCTCAAAAACATGACCTATTGAGTTGAAATCTTCTGCATGGTTTTGTTTCTATAGAAAATCCACCTTTCTGTTTTTACCATGGGCGGAAATGTTGGGTGAGGTATGCATAGGGCTTTATCCCTCAACGCCTATCAAATAAAGAAAACAAAGTTACTCAAAAACACGTTTACATAAATTTCTAACGATATTGATGTAATACGATTTTTCTATCGAATCATCGTGAACGGTTTTCTGTGACAAAATCGAATATATAAAGACAATAAATGTGATAGTTGGAATGGTATGGGTATCAAGCGTTCTTTTTTAAGGTGATGATGAAAGTTAGCATCGAGTTATTTGCCAAAGTCAGTAGATTTATGAGTTGGCACATAAAGAAAAGAGCTGTTAATTTTGATTTTCTTAACCAACATGATATCAAGATGTTATTTTCTAGGTACTCCAATAATCTAGAGAGGATCTTGCCTACGATGATATCCAATGATGAAAGTATCGTCCACATAATATCGAAAAGTCTTTTGATGATTGTTGTGAAGACTCCAGCGCTATCAGAATATTATTAATGAAGACCGTAAAGAAGAGTCACGAATGGGAACTTTAAAAAATAAGAACGTGGCATTAAAACTAAATGTCTAGGTTAGAAGCAAGGTAAACAAATGAAGGATTAGATGTTGCATCTTTCAAGGAAGATGATCTGATGTCATTTCCCTGTTTACTAAAGTTTCTACTCTATTGAACCAAAAACAAATCTTTTTATTTCCATCGTAATGTCCATAGTCGAATAACTTTACTACTGTAGCTACAAGAAAAAAAGAAGGCATTTCAACTTAATTAAAAAATACCTCTGGAATTTCTTTTTTCAATCCATAAAGCATAATGTAACCCCAGCCTGTTGAAACCAGAATAAAAACCCTGCTGCAACCACAGACAGGGTGTTTAATTAATTTGTTCCGTGCATTCTCGTTCTGTTTTTTTGCCTCACAAAACAAAACAACAAAAAAAAACAAAAAAGAAGATTTTTCAAATAAAATGCATTTCTCGCCACTCCTTTAACAGAAGTTTCATTTTTACATAATAATAATTTGTAACAAATTAGTTCTTATGCAATCAAAGACCTTTATTAATGTTTTACTTGGAAATTTGCAAGAACCTTTTTTAATTTTACGCTTGATTTAATTATAATAAATTCAATTATCCGAGAGTGACCTGCACATTCGAATATCTTTCATTAACCTGAATCTAACATAATCTTAACAAAAACTCGTCTAACATTAAAAACCTACATTATACATTTATTGTGCAATTTTCATCGTTTGCCCTACTGATCAAACTTTTTTCCCATCAAATATTCAAAGTTGTTTCGTGAACGGCATATTAATTAAAGTGGTTGAAACGCGCAGACAGAATTTTTTTCTAAATAGGTCTTTAACAGGACAAACACGTAAAGAACGTGGTGCATATTCATGTAGTACGTAGGTGTAAATATTTTCAAACGGACTAGTAACGCTAACATATCGATCTGGTAGTGAGAAAAAAAAAGAAAAAAGAACAAAAGACCGCTCTTAAAATCGCTTTAAAATCCTGCAACGACTGTATTATCCATCAATCATTCAGATATGGACGGTCCGAGACGATATATTATTTATATTTAAACAATGGCCATAGATAGACGGTTGGATGTAATAAGGTAACAATTTCTAAACTCGGTTAATTATCATTTATTACTTTTAAATTATACATTATTTATTCCGGTATTTTAAAACAAGAGAACTAACTGATTAAGTATTAAACAGGAAATTAGGATCAACTGAGTTAGGAAAAAAAAGAAGCTAAATCGGTTTGAAAACTCGATTATTACTTTTTAGTAGTACTTTTGTTTTAATTTTAACGTAGACATTACTTCCCTTAATGTGATTTTATATTACTCCAACTGTTTTTGTCGACTGCATTTTTAATAAATCGTCAGTTGTTGAATAATTTCTTTAATAATACCCAAAAGATATTAAACCGTTTCTGAAATGATGATCAAATGCGTCTACATGCAGACTACTCTAAAATGTTGTTTAATTAAACTCGTTAAGTTGATGGCTTTTCATTAGTCGCCAAATAGTATCGGAGAAAGGAAGACGAAGAGAAAAACTGAAATCTTCCAGAATTCTAAAATCTAGTCCAAGTCGTCCATAAAAATGTTTTATCCAACTTTCATGATTAAGCAAAAAATCTACCAAATTGGAAATATTGAAAAACGTAGGCCTAAATGTTACTTCAAGTTCAATCTATAAAGACTGAAGTTTTCATTATCACTAGAAAAAATTGCAATTTAATTTGCAGACATTTTGTCTTGATACAGACAATCGAACTGCGTTAGTGGTCATTCTGTTCCTTTTTGACTTTTTTCTCAGGATCAAAAACGTACAATGTCAAAATGCAGAATGAAGAAAAGAAGACTGATAAACAAACAAAATATTTCTGAAAATAATTCAAACTGGGCATCTAAGTTCTCTATAAGATATGTTTCTTAGAAGCTTTATAGAACAACGATAATAAGACCGATTTAGTGTTGACTAAAATCCCACCCCAGCTAATCCATACGAAAGGTCGTATCACACACTTTTGGACTTACTGCATTAGATTCCATTAAAGCCAAAATGTTAGTATTTCTCTAAATATTGCCAATTTGTGAATGTATCAAGCTATCAATCAACCAACAGAGGGAACAAACACAGTTAGTCATGTTTGGCAAGGTCACAATGAGATGTTGTTGGGGTTTTGTTGTAGCTTGTTTGCTTCGGAATCAATAAAGAACTCAAGACTTTGTTATTTGGTTTGGTTGATGTAGTCTAGCCTAAAAAAATCAAATGTTTGTAGCCTAAAGATAAAGATAGTTCTTAGCTAAGTAACATTGTGTTTCATTTTTGTTATTCTTTATTTTCGTTTGATCTGTTTCAGTTAGCTCTGCGTGTCAGTGGAATATTTTGGCAACGATGTGTCATTACTTTACAAGTATTAATATTACTATCCAGAGAGACTTTTCATTTCCTGATTGGGGTACCCACATCTTCAACTTTGTACAAATACAAATAGGTATTTTGAATTATATTTCTGAATCAAATAACTATGGCATAAAATAAAAAATACCAGATATTCAATTTTGTATTTAATATTAACTGGCCTGTTTATGCTCATCTCATTATAAATGATAGACCAGGGAAGAAATCTTATCAAAATGTTAGACAATACAGTCAAAATCAATAGCATTTTTATTTCTCCACCCTGGTTATCTGTTTCATAAGAAACAACAACAACATGGATGAAGTCAAAATCATCTAGGTAAAGCAATCTTTAGTTATTTTCCGTCTAAATACTATCATGGTGGAAACCAAATATAATTTAAGATTTGAAATCACTTACATGACGGTTATGCAGGTATTGGATATTAATTTCTTCACTACACCAAATACCAGATTCTGCATACTTTTGGTTTGGTAGAGAAAACCATAGAAATATCTCCTGGTTGCATATTTATCTTCAAAACTTGCTTTTGCTTTCTGTTTTTTAATATGCATACTTTGGAAATGTCAAAACAATCTTTGAAGTGCTACTTAAGTAAATACTGAAAGATGTTCCTGATCAATGTTATGACTAGGTGGTAATTTCTGTAGAGCTTTCCTACTAATTCATCAAGCAACAGTGATTTTAGTCCCTATTGGAATCACCTGTACAATTTTCCAACTTTACTAGGATAAATAGGTATGGATGTAGCTTCTGAGATATTTATATGAAAGCAACTGGGTCGAAACTATTATACTTCTGGATTCTAGAAAATCCATGCAAAATTAGTTTTTACCATTGTAAAGTTTAGAGATGGGAATCTTTTCAAACCAGACTAAATGGGCAAAATGTTACTTTGCTTATAATAGTAATCAGACAATATCAATTCCTTTTTGTGGTCTACAAAGAAAGCGAACAGCTACAAAATTTAGTTCAGTAGTTGTCTACGAGTATGTCACTTATCTGGAATTGATTTGTTTCAAAGTAATAGAGTCTTTGAAAGAAACGTTCGGCGCATGCTTTTCAGATGAAGTTTCAATTCTCGAATGATTAACATGATGTCATTGTTGTTCTTTTTTTATTTGGTGTTCCAAAGGAGCTTAGGAATACTCTCTAAACATTAAGCACTTGCACATTGGTACGAATAATATTCGTCAATAAAGAATGGATAGATAACGCAAAAAACGCTGTTTTATTTGTGTTATTTGTCATCTCTCGAACGGGTGATGATCTAGCTATCAAACGATCTTTTGTTTTTTCCTCTTTGTCAAAGTGAAACTGTTTTGTTAGTAATAGTAGAGAAAGAGCTTCTATAATAATCTAGACTCAGTTACTAAATAAAAAAGTTTTTTGGTCTATATTCTGCATATCTAAAAAGGATGATCGCATCGAATTGAGACTTTTTTATAGGCAATGATCAGGAAAAGGCTTTCGAACGATCGTTTTTGGTTTTTCTTTGCCTATGTTGTTTAAATTGAGATGGGACTTCTTATGGGTAGTGATGGAAAAAAGGGCTTGGTAAAGGTAAGAAGAAAGCTTACATATCATCCAGCTATCAAACGATCGTTTTTATTTTTTTGCTTATAGTCTATCAGAAACAACAACAGCAAATATTTTTGTCACACAGTATAATTTTCTGCTCTTGCCACTACAGCAGTTTGGTAGATACAACAAACTTATAATTTATTTTGGAGTTAAAAACAAATTAATTTGTTGCTGCAGCAAAAAATATTTGCTGTCCAAAATTCCACTAAATTTCTTGTTGCGCCAACAAAACATTTTTTTGCGTGCAGATGGAATCTTATGTTGGTTATAATGAAGTAGAAAAGCGTTCATATAGGGAACATCTGCCTTTATCTAAATGAGACATTTTTTGCGAGTAATGGTAAGGAAAATACTTTCATAATCCAGGTTGGTTTTCATATGATCAAAATACCAAACCAACTTTTTTTAGTTTTTGTTTTGGCCTATAGTCTACATACCTGGAACAGGTAGTCGTATCTGACTGGGACTTTCTTCTACTGGTAAGTACGGTAGCCTCTGACATAACACGGCCAAAAACCGTGCTTTACGGTAAATCCACAACTAACATAAGGCATAGACCCACGATATCTGTGCATTTATAACCAATATAAATAGAAAGAGTTGGATACAGCTTGACCAAGTTTCAGCATGTTTGGATTTTGAAGAATGATAAGCTATCATCATTTTCTAATTCTTCATATATTCTGAACGTTGTCGGTGCATTATAAATTACGGGTTTTATTAAGATTAGACGTTCTGAAATAATTTCTAATTATCTATCATCCGTGTCTTGATTGTAGACTGCGTAATATTAATTATAAAACATACGCTGCAGCATGTCCTAATTACAACTTAAATAGAGATTCCGATTCAATTTTACTAATAATTTTAGAAATTTTCTTTTGTCTTATAATAAATGCGTAGAGAACCCCTTTGAGCATGCAGAGAATTTGCAACAAACAGATTATCATCTCAGACAAGGGATTATCAAAATGCTTTTGTAAAAAATTCCCTTCATTCCAATTAATTTGCAAGATTACTTCTCTATGAAGTGAGGATTACAGTGGATTTTAGCAGAACTTCTTTGTTAAATTGCTTTGTAATTTTTTCCCTTGAAATTAAAAAGGTTTGGTAAAAATTTTAAAAATTATTATTAATAAAATATTTTGTTCTCTTTTACAAAAGAATTAATTTTGTTCTCTGAAAAAATGGAGTCTTCTTCTAAGCTATCGTTAAAAGCATTTTATTTCATGTCATTAATTTATTCATTACTCAATGTCCGAGGGTAGGATAATAACTTCTCTATTTTCTGTATTAACTTTTAACAGCTTTAATAAATGAGTTCTCCCAGTGGAGGACATGTGATACACAATTAGATATAACTGTTCATAAATTACGAAGGGTTCATTAAACAAAGTGACATTTAAATTTGCTGCCTTTTTCAGTACACCCGGTGCTGCTCTAATATACCGATTTTGTGCGTACAGCATCCAAGTAATTATAATATTATAGTAGATAAAACAGTGAATAATTCTTGTAACTGCATCCAAGAACTTGTTGGAAACATGTTAGGGTAATCCACCCGTTGTTATTTAAAAAAGGGGCTTTTAAACTTGTGGGTTTCCATATCTACTATCTACGTCTACAGTCAAACCAGTTTTCGATTTCTGAAGGCCACCATTCCACAGGAATCTCTCGAGATTTGATTTAAGATTTTTTGGGAGTGGGTTAAAAAATCAGAAGCGTGATCTAGTGTAAGGTACTACTTTCAAGAACTTCTTCAATTTGGTCTTTTAAAATTCTTTAGATCATCTCACCTTTTGTATAAACAAGAGCTTGAACTATTGTTAATCCCATTTCCTTGATATGACTATACAAAAGTCAAGGTAAATTTCGGCTCTTGCATTACAATTTTTACAACTATCACTTACGTGCTTTAGTAATTGTCATTTTAGAGTAGGTCAGTTATAAGGAAAGGATAGCCTTTCTTAAGATTAAATATTTTTACGCTGTCAATTATTTCACTTCCTTTTTTTCTTTGTAAAATACTGTAACAATCTTGGTATGTGCATTAAAGGTGTGACATTATATTTAGTAACTCGAATAAAATTGTTTTATTTTCTTAAAATCATCTTAGTGCAAAAATCTTATTACTAGTTTTGTATAATAAAAAGAAGACATTTTTACATTCTTAACATTTTGTTTTTAAATATGGAGTCATCCAAAACATACAAAAAGGGATTACTTGACAGAATTATTTTAGCAAGAAGCTGTTTATTATAAAATAGCAGTCGTTCCGAGATCCTGTTCAATAACTTTGCATCAAATACGAAGTGCTGAAAGGTTTTTCAGAATTTGAAAATTTTTCTTCATACAGTGTGTCGCATTTAAGATGAAAACACCCCCATATTTTCGCTAATTGAAGGAGTACATGTTTCAGTTTTTGCACAATAGTACAGATTGATGAATCACACTTTTAAGATAACTCAAATTAATTATGAATTTTAAACTTATCCAACTACGACTTCCCAAACAGGACCAATTCTCGTTATCTTGCTTCGCGTTGGAGATATCGAAAAAAGTTACTAGAAAAAGTTGTTCAGAATATCATTTTAATGCCGTATACCGAATTTCATGACAAAAGTCGCATTTTTAATTTTTCCGTATTTTCGTCCATACGCACAATATTACAAGATTATTTTTCAATTAGAGTGCCATGGAAACTAGAAATTTGACATTTTCAATTTAATAGTGTTATGGAAGCTAAACCATGGCACTCTAATTGAAAAATAAACTTGTAATATTGTGCGCATGGACGAAAATACAGAAAAAATTAAAAATGCAAATTTTGGCATGAAGTCGTAGTTAGCTGAGTTTAAAATTCATAATTAATTTGAGTTATCTTAAAAATGTGATTCATCAATCTGTATTACTGTGCAAAAATTCAAACACGTACTCCTTCAATTAGCGAAAATATGGGGTGTCTTCATCTTAAATGCGACATACTGTATAATCAAAATTATGTGAAATGTAGGATTGCATCATTAGAATGGACAGAGAAAAAAATCTCTGAAAAGGGAATTGCTCGAATTTCCTTCGTTGTTGACATTGACCTATTGAGTGCTATTTCGAACTGGCCAATGAAAGCAAAATTCGAGTAATAATGAGCGCTAAATACTGTCCTATCGTCTATTATAGACAAAGATTTGACGTTTTTAGCATTTGGGGTTCTACCAAAGGATATTTCGATCATTTCTTGTCTGTAAGCAAAATTTTTACTGAAAAGTATTTGAAGGAAAAATTCTATGGTATTAAGGATACAGAAATCGGTCGGAGGAGATTGTTTACCAGTAATATAGAACCGTCCAAAAGTAATAAAAAAATTCTTGAAGGATATTCTGTTCTATTCGCTTACTGACCATATTTTTCTCATATTCAATACTTGATCATTCACTGCAGAACAAAGGTCATACACTGGAACTTTGGCAAACGCTTCATATCAATTTTTGTTCAATGACATAAGTAGTTGTGGTCAATACTTAGCCAGGCGCGGCATGTCAAAGATCACTAAATATAGTCTTAGGCAGTTTTCGACAATTTACAGGCCCTGATTAATTTTACACCAAAGAGATTATGTCTTCTCTTCTCCATAATTCTCGTTTGTTAAAAAAGGCACAACAACAAAATGATATGGTATCTCAGAATAGATTTTGGCAATTAGAACAGGGTGTTTATGAAGTTTTTTTTGGGTATTTAATGGTGAAAGGCTTATTTCCCTGGAGCCGGTAGACTGAGAAATTCCCAAAAGAAGGCACTTTTATTAACCAATAGCTTGAATTGAAAATTAGGCATCAGGCATATGAATGGTATATTGTAGAGCACTTTTCGTCAAATTATAAAACTTTCATGGTGAGCGCTTCATCATAAGGTACTCTACGAGACTATGAAATTCGATACTTACTTGTCGTTAGTTCTAATTAGAGACATATCTAGAAAAAGCTTTTTTTGAAAGCTCAAATTTTGCAAAACATAGAATTCCTTGTACTTACTAAAATTTGGGATCAAGGAGTATTTAATACCAATCGTTAAACATAAACCATGCGTTCTTTAGTGTTTAGTGGCAAGACATTTTACCAACAAAAGCTCGAATACCTGCAAAATAAGTCAGTCTGCTAAAATCAAAAATTGAAATATGAGAATCAAAGGTTTTCTTTCGAATCAAAATCACTTGAAACTTATATGGTAAACTTTTTTAAAGCTATGTGGATAGATTGTAATCATAGTCTAATCGATTGTATTTTACTCCTTTATAGTCAAAACCATACCACAGTATAGTTTCTAAACCAAATCTAAAAACAAAATATTTGCTGTAGTACCTCTTGGAGGCACCCTTTTCCATGTTACATAGACAATATTTTTGAAACTGTGTTTTGGCCGGTTTTGGCATAAAATTATTCTTACAAGTTTTGAAACTGCCAAGTGCACTAACCAATTGTGACATGACAAATTAAGAAGGGTTACAATTTTGATCATCAAATATCTCGACTGTTTTTATCATCAATTATAATCTTCTCCAACTTTCCCCAATTTTTTCTAGAAGCGTTTCTAGTAAAAGTAATATTTAAAATGCATGAAGAGTATGTATCAAACAAAAAGGCAGGCACCAAGCTCAAATTTAAATTTTTATTTATTACATTTTAGTAGTAAATCCCAAGTTTTCTATTTAAAAAGAAAATATTATTATTCATAGAAAAAGGAGGAATTGTTGGATATCTAAGAAAGAATCTGTAATTTAAACAAGGGATGAAGGTTTTGGGCCCTGATTGAAAAAAGAGTCAGTTTCAAACGTAGATACAAATCATGAGGTATTACTGAACAAGCTTACAAAGCCGAATTTGAAACAATATATCGATTTCGAGATTAACTTTTAAAACTGAGGCTTAGAAGTTTACGCTTTCGAAACAAATTAGTGAATTGATCGACTCTTCACTAAGTAAGAAGTTTTCTTTGACTTTGAAATGACTTCACATTAAAAACTAACGCAAATAAAAGTAAATTCTATCAAACTTCAAAAACGTTATCGGTTTGATTAGAATTGCTTTTCCGTTAATCAAATCGTCGTGCCCAAACCGATTATATTAAAATTTTATTGTATCGCGTGGAAGGACCGCCTATCTTTAGTTGATTGGTACAATTTGTGGGACTGTGCGTTCAGTTTTATCAAAGTGTGACGCACACACATACACACTAGCACGTCTAGTATGTTAATTATTGTAATCCTTAGTATGTGACAATGGATTTAAATCGTGACTCATGTTAGACACTTAAAAGCCCAACAAGGTTTAGGTCAAAACTGGCTATTGGAATACGTCCTTTACATCATGTCTTGTAAATATTTATCTTTTCAAAGAGTACTCCTTTTAGAACAAAACGAAAAGCTTCAGAATCAAACTTCGATGGCAGGGTAACGTGTTATCCTTGCACGGAAACGGGAATTTGCCGGTTTAGGTTGCTCGCACGTTAACTTAACGTAACGCTTATCATAAGTGAAAAACTTGTACGGGTCACGACCTCGGTCATGAAATCCATACTTAGACTGGGTAGGGTATGGAACATGCGGCTTGGTATTAGAAAGTAATGGCGCGTGACGAGAATTGGAATCGGTAACACAGGCTTAACGTGCGCACGTATATTTATGAAAACGTGTATGAACAGATATTTTTATCATACATGCAGATTGCACGGGGAAATATGGGCTCACAATTAAAACAGCCAACTTTCTTGGAATGCTAAATAGCTATTCACACGCAAGTTTAGGGAAAATATCGGAACTTTGTAAATGGTCTTTTTTTTCTTTTATTTAATTTATTAATCGGATGTGACTGTTATGTGTATTGTACGTGGTTTATTTTGGTGATTGTTATATCATCTACGTGGAAGAAATTTGCAAAGACGTTGCACTTTCACGTTTCATTAGAAAGAAAAATGCATTCACTCGTTTGTATGATTTTGTTGTGAATCCGGAAACGATTGTCTCGGCCACGTATGGAGTTTTTCTTTTTTTGCTGCAAAATGCATATTTATAAGTTCCTTATTAATGTTTCAGGTGTCACAGATAAAAAAGAAGTTGTTCCAAAAATGGTTTTTGGGAGAATTAAATTATCTAACACGACTATTAAAATAAACTTTCATCCTTCTGCAATTTCTGATTTGATTTATCTGCTTGGCTTTTTCATTTTTTTTTTGGTCGGTCATAAAATTTGAATTTTGGCAAAAATCTTGAAAAGTTCGTTAATCTTTTAAAATTCCTTAGTTCTTGAAACTTTTTCAATGTGATATCTTGTTGGTTCAATTATGACGTTATCTATAAGGATACAAACCTGGGGAAATAAAGATAATATTTTAACAAGCTCTTCAAGCTTCGGAACGACAAAACAATTACTACTTCAAAAATTTCGTTTTTTGTTGTATTAGTTTCCATGTTGAATTACCTTGGAAAATAATTCTGTCTTTTAACAGTGGACGCTATTGATTTTTTTTCTCCATCAATAGCTAAATTGGAATTCTTGCATAAAATATTTTATCCCATATTGCACAGGAAAGTTATGTAAATTAGTAATTCTGAGAGCTGTGGGTTTAGTATCTAATCAAAAGAAAAATCCTGATTCTGTCCAGTTGTAACCACATAGAGCAGATTGTTTATTTGTAGAAATAACATTTTAAAATATTTAATTCTTTTGCATACCATAAAGGATCATTAAGCAGTAAAGTACATCAAACCTACACACACGCCAAAATCAATTCTTTTGCCTAATTAGAAGCATCTTTATAGTATCCCATTCTGAAGTAGAAAACGCTATAGTTACGAACTAAAATACTTTTGGCTCCTCCTTTCGAATTTTGTTTCATTTCTAGATTTATCCCTTCAACTTTCCCTTTCGTTTCCTTCATTTATCTTGTTTATTACATTCTATCATAGATTTCCTATTTTTATTTTTCCTTTATCAAATAAGATTATGATCAAGTAAATAAGAGGATTTCAAATATTATATTATTATGGTTGTTAGATCATTTATATTACACTTTCTGATTAAATCTTATCTTTTTAATGAAATGTTCATTCAAACAATAATATAAAAATTTCACGTTCTTCTACTAGTATTTATCAATTCCTGTTTTCTTCTAAATGTCCCAATTTTAATTCTTTATTAATATAAAACTATTCCAAAATAAGTAATAAAACTCAGATAAAAATTAAGCCTTAATTACATTAAATATCAATAAAAAGTTCACTCTAATTTTATCTCTGAAAAAGAAACTTTTTTTCTAGAAAACGCGACAACAAAATGGAGGTGTAATGTGAACGATAAAAAAATTACAACACACAAAAATAATAAATTTGTCACAGATAAAAAAAACGAGAAAATGATAAAAAAATAACAAAAATATCTTGTGTATCACAAAGAAAATATTCAACGTCCATTGTTCACGGTTTACAAAAAGGAAAAACAATCGGGGGATCCGGTAAAGTGTGAAAATGCATCGACGAGGAATAATTAATGAAATTCAAAATGAAACTTTTTTTTGTGGAAATAAAAAAGGGTGACATGAGAGGGCAGTGCAGTTCTAAAAATATGCACCCATTCATGTGAAAACAAAGGATTTCCATCAAAACCCTAAAAGAACATCCTAATAATCCAATCGTTGCCAGTTTAAAACGTTCCATAATATTAAATTTTCAACTGCGAACAAAATAAACACATAAATATTTAAGAATTACAGTTTCTTGCTGTTTATATTACTAGAAACTGATAGTGAAAGTGAGTGACCCTTACAATTTATTTTAATGGTTTTCGAAAATAGGATGGCGTTCTCACCTGGAGCTGACAACTCCGGGTCTTCTATCTCGTCGTCTGATTCTGTCCCTGAGTCGTGATCTTCATCAGCCTAAACAAAAATTTAACATTTATTATTACATAGGTAGTAGTACGTGGGATTCTCGGTCGGCCATATTTAACCGGCACGAAAATCCGGTAATATCTGCAAAAATACCAACGAAATTTTTATAATTATACTCTCTAAACATAAAACAAACTTGTACAGTTACAACTTTTTAAATTTCGAACGAATCTAGTGTGAAAAACTAGCCGGAATTTATTTGGAAACATGCATTCCTTTGTTCCAGCCAAAGAGGCGGCCATTTTTCACTCGGATATGACCTTCAGCGGGGTTACCCTGGTGTAAATTGCATCTCTAGAATTTTTTTACATACCTTTTCAGTGAAATTATCCTCATTAATCGAATGCGTTCGTAATTTATGCGTAAGAAACTTGAGCATATTTCGCCTCCGAGGGTACTTGATTTCCGGTTTGGCCGCCACAATTGCCGATTTTTTAAACGATTTCACACGTAAACACCACTTATTACCGGAAACATCCTCATTTGCCCTGCAAACTCTATAATTTATCAAAATAATAACTTGACATTTTCCGGAAAGCACCGTCGACTACTTTCAACGACCGGACCGTACTATACTACTGATTGTACGTGTAGTCAGCTGCACTACGTGATGGGAACATTCTATTCTTACTACAGAGGGGAAGCCAGGCGGTGTATTTGCATTCTGGATATATTTATAATCGATCGTGGAATATTTCTAACGGCAGCTCGAAAATTTACAATAAAATTGTATTTGATTATTAAGTTCGTTATAATTTCTTGTGTTTTTTCTAATTTTTTCTTTAGAATAAACAGTAAATTTCTACGAGATTCACCTCAAGCGCGCATTGGACTTGCCCATAACCCATTGATGACAGAGGTAGGTCTGTTTGGCAGAAGCTCCCCGATTGGTCGGTTGGGGGTCTTAACTCATTCATCCAAGCTTCCGTGAGCTTTTCCGTCTCTCCTTGGCTATTGCATAACAGCTATAGTATTTGGACGCGTATGGCGTAGTGCAGGAACGTCCTACGAGACTTAAACCGACGCCGTTCCAACAATTGCATATCCTCTGTTTCCTTTTATTATACGTCAAATTCGTCCAGAAAACAGAGATGACCGTAGAAAACTATACTGGTCTCTTAAATGTTTCCAAGCATATATGTGTTAGTATGCTTTTACAGGCTTGGAGTAAGTCTTTATTTAGCGCTCGATCGTTGTGAAGCGGCACCAGCGAGCTTTCGGTCTTTGTGTTGCGGTTTTTGTCAGGGACGTTTCGTATACGCTTCACTGCGATGAAACGGGTTTGTAGTAAGGGGTCGTGGAGAGTAGTATACGCAGTTGTGAATGAACACCAATAACCCATAAGGGTGAATTGCACTCCTCCCGACCCGGAAAATTGCTCTTTGTTAGTAAGGAGAATAAATAGCAGATACAAAGGAATCTTTCTTAGTATTGACAAATGTTTAAATTCTCTCTGTGTATTGTTAGAGATTACGTTATCATTCTAACAATGTCAAAAATAAATCCAAGCATCTAAGAAATTTTATTTAATTTTAATCTAAACAAATTAAAGTAAATAAGGAGTTTAGAGCTATTTTTGTTTGTTTATAAATTATAATTTCAATCTTCATAATGCAATTTTTTCTAAAACCCTAAAGTTAAAACAAAAACGAGTCGAGACAAAAAAAAACAGAACAAAAGAAAATTGTTTTTAATTAATTAGTTTGTGTTACATTTTTTGTTTTTGCAATTATGTAATGTACGTACTTATCAAGCAGAGATACAAAAAAAGGAATCTGCATATTGTGGACGCGGTTGAGGGTTTTTTGGGTTATCTTTATTCTTAATTTTTGATTATGATGCAGATAAAAATATTCAAATTATAGGTTTGTGTTAAAGAGTCTTAAAATAAAAAAATAAAAGAATATTAATTGTTGGGTGCAAGAAGAAACCAAGAAAATAAAGTTTAACTACAGCTTCCACGGAAGATAATTAAATCTTTCAGAAGTTATTAAGATTTCATTTTGGTTATTGATGATAAAGTATTAAAGGTTATAAATACTTATGGTATATACTTACCTACTCGATTTTCTTTTGTTTTTGTATGTACATAATGCAGACTTCGTTTGCTAAAATAAAATCTTTCGGTGGCTTTCTTTAAAACACTATCATCATTAAATTCAAGGAAGAAAAAGATACAGGAGAAAAGCAAAGAGAAAACAAACCTTGACTTTTAGTTTTGTAACGGTAACTAAAAGAAATTTCATTATGTTGGAGGTTTTGGAATCATTGATTTAATACAAACCAAAACTTTACGAATGCAGTGATTCCACTGATTGGCAAACACAACAAAAGAAAAAAAAATAAAGTATATTTGTTGAAGAAATAAACATAACATCCCATTTCAAATTTTACGCCTCTTTATTTGGAATCCTTTAGGCAGACAATAATCAAAGATCTTACCTTTTATAACGATGAAAAATGTTTTTGGATAGATGTGTAATACCTATACGTCTTATTTAATTGTTTAGTCTTCTAAAAGCAAAACTATACTGAGTTTTGGCATTCTCATAAAGTTCGCATCATGTAAGGAATTATAAAAACACCATCGATCTTGAAGGAAAAACGTACCATGTAGAGGTATGAGACAATAACAAACATCTTTTTCTTTGATTTCTATTTAAAAATTATCAAGTGGTCCAAAACACAATATAGTCCAAGCGAGAAGAAAAGTATTGAAAGTTGGCCAAGTACTTGCAAACATCCTATAGCACTGAAAAGCATTTAAGGCGAACTATCTGATGGTATCAAAATTAAGTAGCCATTCCGTTTTAAATAACTTAAATCTGTGGTTTATTTAAATATAAAAATATCTTGTTCACATTGCTAGTTGAATTCTCTAATAATCTGCGTTTACCGGTCTTTCATATTCTCGTTCGTTACAGAAATATTCGGTTTGAAAGAAATTTGGTAGTCCTCGCTTTTAGCAAGATAGATCTTCTAAATAGGCAAATTTTCTTCAACCGATTCTGTAGTTCATATCTTATCTTAACATAAGCAAAGAAAAATAGATGGAAGCGACGGTAAATTATATCAATGGTAAGTAATGTCAGACATGTCGTTAGATTTCAAATAAACTATCAAAATGAAAACGCCGCTAGCTAATGCCAGTAATCTCCAAATAGGAAATATTTATCATTGCACAAGCGGGCGTAAAGTAGAATTTTACAACCTGATTATTGCCCTAGAGCTCATCTTGCCTCCTACAGGTCTGAAAACTTATGTAATACAAATGCAAATATTCATTTAGGTATTAATAATTATTGTTGTTTATGGGGGATTTAGAATTTCCAATTTCTTGCACATACATAAATTCTTGCATTCATTTGCTCGTGCGAAAAAATTTCTACATATTTTTGTAGCAAACTGCTTTTTGAAACCTTGCATGGTTGCAGCCCTCGCTACGCACGCCACTGTAAAACTCCATGCGGGGTCTCAAGAAGCCTACATGACGCCCTTGATATGTAGATAACTATGTGTTCGAATGGCTCTATAGTAATGTTAATGTGTAAGGTACTTTTACGCGCACAGTAGCAATGACGTGTACTGTATCTTTATACTTCGAGACTGTTCTGCATACAATCTTTTATGCATGACCGGGGAAAAAAATTAATTTTATATCAACCGGACATTAAGGTATTTAGAAACGTCCTAAGACAATAAAAACGTAATCTGCGCCTAGGCCTACGAAAGATGCAGTTTACGCCGTAGAAATGGTTGCATAAAACCTGCTAATTCACTTGTTTCTTAAGATAGAAACTTCAGCTAGCAGCTCCGTTTCGTCAGCTTTGGGCCCAAGGGCGCCTGGAGGGGGGGGGGCAAGTGGGGTCATTTGCCCCCCTGGCTTGCAAAAACAATTAAATGTATACAAGAAAAAATAATTTTATGCTGTGGACAAACATAGAATTGGACTGCAATCTTCATTTTGCCTCCCCCTGGAAAAAGTCCTGCAGGCGCCGTTGTTTGGGCCCTCCTTACGTCGGCATGGTGGCTTCGGTCACGTGCCTTCGGCTTGCGGTCTGCCTGCTCCCTGCTAAAGCGCCCCTTTTCTCCAATCCTCTTAAAGTAAAATGAGGTGTAGCCACTCAGGAAGACCAACAGGTCACCCTACAGTGGTCTAAGGTAGAACTTTTCTTCCCATTGACTTACTCAAAAAATCTCTTCCACGACCCACCTACAATGTGAAGATCTATTATCCTTTTTAAGAGAGCTAAATTCTAACACTGGTAGGGTTATACCGACGCACGATCGGTACTATTACCCGGATCATCCGACAATTACTGACCCCCCACTGCCTACGAATAGAGTCGGATGCAATAGGACCAGACGTTCTTGAGACATGGAATATTTATCAAAAAAAAAAACAAAAGACAATCGATGGTAGCAAGAATCCATTGTAATAGTACTCATTTCTAAACCATGAAGCATCCATCTATTTCATTTAATTATTGTACTGCTTACTTTACAGGAAGCAAAAGTTTGTTTTCTAAACCGCAATGAGGATTTAAATCTATTTGCACTCAATTGTTTAGAGCACAATATTGCCTTTTTTTTAGATACCTTTTTGGTTTATTAATTTTGCCGAGATTGTAGTTGTAAGTCACATTTAATCAAGCAATAAGGGTTCCTCAAGGTTAAACTATCTACACACGTGACCTTGTTTGATGTAGTCATAGTATTTGATTCAGAACTGGGTAAAGCACTTTGGTAAAGTGCTTGCAAAGGTGCTTCAAGCACTGTGCTTAAATTACTTATTAAAATAAGTACTTGGTATTTGGATTTAGCAGAATTTGAAGTACTTTCAAAGTGCTTAAAAATACTTCTCAGTATTACAAGAGCTGAATAATTCTATAATGACTTGAAGCACTTTCACAAGAACTTTAAACACTTCTACAAGAGCTAGAAGTACTTTTATAGGAGCTTGAAGTATTTCTCAGAGTTTCAAGCACTTATAAAGATTTCTAGCACTCAGCGATTTATGCTTAGTGCTTGAGGTTTTAATTTACGGATATTTGATAAATGGTCCTCAAGTTTTCAGTTACTGTTCTTGGTAATCGGTAAGTATTTGGTGCTTTAGCTTAGTGCTTGGTGTGCAGTTGTTTTTAAACGAAATAAATTACAAACCAATTGAAATTAGATGCACAGATCCCACTTTACGTGTTTCGGAGTTATCGGGCTGGTAAGGTCTATTATAATTATAAGTTAAGAAAATATCTAGATCGTCCTGTTCATCAGCAGACTAAACACAAATTACCAAGTTAAACAAGAATTAAAAGAAGAAATGGTTTAGAAAGAAAAGGTGCGATAATGCTAGTGTCATCATAGCATTTTAACTATTTGAGCAAACAAAAAAAAAGCGAGTAGGCTACCCAATTAACTTCCGCAAACAGACATCGGGTCTCAAAGACTTCACCCGGAAGATGAGTCTGAATGGTTTAAGAAGCTCCATAAAAATATGAATTGTTAACAAAGCAATTCTTTAATGTATTAAATAAGCAAGAGATAAAAACTAACAAAAAATAAATTAAACATTGTATGTAGAAAAGAAATAAAATGCCAGTTAAAAATCTTTCTTGTACAAACAAGTTGGCCGTCTAATTTTCTCTTGAACTTATAATACAGAACAGTAATACACCATCAGTTTATAACATCCTATATGAAGCAAAAAAACATTTCAACTTTTTTGCAATATTTGTCAAGTATACTGGTATATCCTTACCGAAATGATTATCTACGTAACATGGTCAAAAGGCAAGCGTTATATGAGCTAATTTTTCCCAATATAGTAACATATAACAGCAATCTGTGCTAAAACTTATTATTTTCAAAACAGTTTTAATCAGATTTCTAAGAATTCTTTTATGTTATTTGGAGGACACTTCAAAGAGATGTGTAAAATTTTGATAATTCTTTACGAAATATTAATACTTAGTCTAGACTTGTTATCAACCTATGATGATATGCTGAAATTCTTGTTTGTAATAACCATAGTACGTAAAATTTTGATTCTTACATAATGTTGTTAATTATTATTTTGCAATTTGTTATTATAAATTAAAAGGTTTTTTTGCATTTACAGTATTATTGTATGATCCAGTTTTTTATCTCTGCATTCAATACATATAGGTCATTTGAATTTTTTTTGATGATGAAAGTCTTTCGTTCATTTTTGTTTTAAAAATGAATTTCTAATATTCAGTTTTGTTTACTTGCGTAAATTAATAAAATAATAAAAGTTACCTGGAAGTTAGAGGTATTACAAGATGACCATGTCGAAATAAGTAATATCAAAGGGTATGTGTATTGTGTGTTGCCAGATTTTATACAACAAAAAGCAAGACGCAAATTTTAAGAAATAATTTCTAGTAATATGGTAATATTACATTTAATGAATAATAAAATAAATGCTACATAATTTACCAAAAACAAAAAGAAACTTTTGGTTAAAAGCGATATGATGTTTTTGTTCCTTCTTTTGTTTTCTTCAAAGATTGTTTATAGGAACGGCTACGTATTTGGGTAAGACATTGACGACGTTAAGTTCTTTTTTATTATTATCTTTCGATCTACTAGGATAATCTCCAAATAGGTTCTAGGTCCATTGAAGAGAAGATTTGATAGGCCAAGAAAAAGTCATATCAGGTGTTTGGTGGAACTGCTGAAACAATCTTGTTACAGGTTATTGAAGAAATGAAGGAACAGCTAACAACGAAAGATTGAAAAATTGACCAGAAACTAAAAGCAACGATAAATTGATGACTAGACAGGAAATTTCTTTTCAAAGCATCCTTAAGGAAGAACAATAGAAACGATGCGAATTTATAGCTCAACTGTTTTTTTTCGCAAATACTACCAAAGTTTTTCAAAGACAGATTGTTTATTTCTTTTTGTGAAAAATGTTCCTAAAAAAGATAAACAGTGTGGTTCTGCTAATAGTAGTACAAATATCGTGTGCTCAGAAAATCGCGTCGCTCAGTCACCTATGAAATTAGAAAGGTTTATCGCTCTTTAATCTTGTAAGGAAATGTCAAATTAATACATTATAAAAGCATTAAGGTTAAACCAAAATAAATGCAAAAGAGCAAAAGGGTAGAAGGATATTTTTGTGCAAATGAAAACATCTTTTCCAGATTCTATCATTAAGTTGGATTTTTTACCTAGCAGTGTCATTTTAATTGTTAATGTGTTTCAAACAAGGAAACACATTCTATACTATTTAAAAGCCACTGAGATTCCACTGATATCTGATCACACGATATTCTCAGAAGGAATTGCTGAAAATACCTATTAGGTGTTAATTGAAACTACCAAATTCCATATGAATAGATATATATCTGCATTGGTCCACATCAGTAATTTAAAATTTATTTTTATCGAAAACCCTGTTTCTTCTGTGATGACGTGAAAACATTATCATAAAGGAGTTAAAATAACCTTCCTTACCGTACTTATTTTATCTACAACCACATACATAATTAAAATGTATTTTGAAAACTTCCCCTCTATGACGTAAACTTACATTCAGTAAACAAGTTTCAGGAAGAGAAGGTTCACTTATTGATTTACTTCCCCTTTCTCTAAAGTTTTCATTTCCCTCTCTTCTTATATTACAATTTTATCTGTTTTTAGATTTTAGTTCTTCTTCTACATATTTATTTTTATTCCTCATTCATTCATTAACATCTTTTATCTTTTAACTTTTTCTAAACATCTTGTAATAAAGGGTAACCTAGAAACTAATTTTTCCTTTTCTATTTCATACATTTTTATTGTTATTGTACTTTACAAATTATATCTTATTAATAGAGCAGAAATAGCATAGTATACATACGAGAATTAATAATGAGAATCTGTAATGGTGATAGAAAGTCCAACATTAGTGGTACTTTAATATTTTTAGTCTAATTCTGTTACTCTATTTACAATAACAGTTGTGATCAATAAATTCCATGTTCTTTGTATGAATACATCTTTTGTTCTAGAGGCGTACACACAAAAATTAAATAACAAAAGATTTAAATCATTTATTTATTACATCACATTTTTGTTTACGTCCTTGATAAGTTCTATTTAATTAATCATAACGCTCATACAAGCATTTGTTTTATATACAAAATATTTTGAAATAGTTGCACCTTTTCAATGGATGGAATGCATTTTTTTAAATCATCAATCAAGTTCTTGTATTATCATTAATTAACTAAAGCAATCATGACAATACAATCAATTTAAAGCGTGGTGTTACAAAGCATTATAATTAATAAATAATCACACTTAAAAAAATTGCTTACAAAGTTAGAAAGAACACATTAAAATTGAAGAAAATAAAAATACGTAAAAACTCCCCTACTCAAAATATATGTATATTGTTAGGTTAGAATATAATAATTGTGTTTTAAGGGCACTAGTATCACATCGATATTAAAATCTAAAGCTTCAATTTAGATAAGTTATAATGGAACAAAAAGATGCGTACACGTTTTTATGTTTTTGTACTCGTTTTTAGTCCTTTTTTGGGGTTTGGTCTAAACATTCGAAGTTTGCATTATTGCATGATAACTTGATTTACGAAAAGGTTCATTATTCTCCTGTTCAGTATAACTGAAATTTGTCTCTAGATAAAAATGCACTTTCCGATTTGACCGTTTTCGGACGTGATCTGGATCACCAAAACTGATTTTTTTTAGAATATCCGCTAAAATCACTCTATCTACTCACGTAATGAGTAAATATAGATGTTTCAATCCTATTATAACCCTATTTATAATAGGGGGCGAAATAAAATTTTGTAATTTCTCTGCATTATGTCGCTTTCTTATAGGCAGTTATTTTCTAGCTCTTTCAAAAAAGTCATGTTCTGTATACTTCCAGCGTACACACCTTCATATTCGTTAATGTATTATTAGAATCCGATGAAGAATTTGATTTCCTTGTAGGATCCACTTTAGTACTGAGCGGTAAGGTATCTGAATTACATAATAAGGAGGATACAAGATACGCTAAGTTTTCCGTTTTCTGAATTCGGTTGAATACTGTCCACTCGGGAAGGATAATTCGAGTTGTTAACACTAGTAAATGTCGAATTATCTTTAAATCCTTCGTTTTTAAACGCTAAGTTATGATGGGGGTTTGGTGCCATACCGTGCCGGTGATTTATGGTATTCGATTGTAGGGCTGTAGGTAAACGCGGAGGGATTTGGATTGCGAGCTTCATATATATCATAGGATTGATTGTCTTCTATTGAAGAGTTATAGGTTGACTTCTACACGCTGTCTATTGAACCGTTGGTTTCTATCTCTTTATCGTCTAAATTCTTAGTTAAGGTATCTGAGGAACGAGTGCTCTGCATCAAAGAAAAATAAAAATTTATTTGTCGCAGTAAAAAGTAATTAATGAATTAAACGAAAAACAAAATATCAGACTAGTTTTGTGATAATTAATAGCAGAATAGCAGGCAATTTTATCTTGACTATAGTATTAACCTAAAATGGACCTCACATTAGGTACCAGCAAAAACTCAAAACCTACGCCAAGAACATCTCTTCATCTATATTTTTTGTTTCCCACAACAATAACACCTACTTTCTTATGGTGAGTCCTACTTATATAACTGTTACAACGATCTACTTAATCATTTACGCCGAGTTCATGGAATAATTATATAAGAACACAGTAAAGCAGAAGTCATCCATAAGAAAAGTGAAAAATTTTGACTTTATAATTAAAGAAATATTAAACGAGTCAGTAATAACTGTAAATGAGAGTAACAACCATTTCAATCTTGAGTTGTCTAATTATTGCAATCCTAAACATTCAATCTTGTCTTCTACCACATAAAGTTCAAACAATGTCTACTGTTGTCTTGAACTGCCAAAAAAAAACATCGAAGAAGTTTCTTGTTCTTCACAGTTAATGTTTTCCATACTTCCGGGAAGTTGAAATATTTACACCATAACCTTATTAGTAAAAAAAACCTTTATTTATCCAAAAATCAATTTAAGCCCGAAACCATATTAGTTTGCCTACTTTCATTGTTTTTACTTTTAATTGCATTCAAATAAAAAATGTGCTTTGTATCTTGATAACTGCAAGGATATCTAAAAATAAAGTCTTTTTCTCACAAATACGCCTTTGCTTTGAAAGTAGATGGTGCTAAAAATCCTCAGTACAATAATAATGGTTTTTTACCAGTAATTTCTAAATTAATTGAAGACTTTTAAACTTTATTTTGGGTTTTAGTTTTTAGTGTTATTGCGCATTTAAAACTGTGAAAAGATTGCAGTCTTGCACTTCCTTGGCAAAGTTTATAAAATTGAACGTTGGTGGAGATCCCTTTTAATATGTACGAAATCTACGCCACTTCAGTTAAAAAAGTTACGAAAAGATATTTCTGATACTGCAAAATAACTGCTCTTACGAGTTTTTCATATTTCCCAAAAAACGGAGAAATGACTACAAGCTGTAGAAGTAGACGAACTAATACGGTTTTGGGCTAAAATATAACTTTGGAAACTATAATGTAAAATCTGGATATTATAGCATAAAAATCTTGCTGGAAGTTTGATAAAGCCATTAGTGTCAGACAAAACAATAGTAAAGAATGTCATGAAACTAGTGTAGCTCAGATCTTTCATGTGTGGTTTTTATCAGTGTTTTTTTAATTACTATTTTTCTCAATTGACAAGATGGCTAGGTTAGTTGTTGCCCTTAATCCTCATCTTTAGGAAAAAGAGTAGAAAATAGAGATTCGGCCCTTTTAGCAAGCAAAAATAGAACAGTACTTTTGCCGTGATAGGAAGCCACTCTTGGATCTACAAGCCAAGTAATGTTTATGTATACATTATACAAAATCGAGTAAGCTATATTATGACATGACAAGCTTCAAATTCTACAAAGTGTTTATAAATACAGGATAGTAAGTATTAGAAGGTTTGTCATGTTACACGTATTGCATCTTTGTTATGATGATTGCCTAATATTATGTTTTTTAAGAATTAATAAGTTAAAATTAGTTGTTAATAAACAATAATAAATAACAATAAATAAACAAAATAATAATAAATAAAGCACAAGATTAACTAAATTGCTGAATGCGGGAAATGACATTTGCAACTGCCAAATGACGGAAAACAAATACGCATTAGTTGTTGAAATAAATCAACAAGGCGGCACATCACAATTAGATTCTATAGCCAATTGAACTCAAAAACATTTATGAACACTATGTATACTATGAACCACACTGCTATAGTATAGAGAGTGAGCAGAAAGGATAAGGTAATTAGTAAAAAGGATATAAAACTGATTTGTTTTTTCTCTGGGGAAGCGAAACAATACCTAATTCATAAAGAATACAAAATGTGTCCAAAATAAGTTGAGTAAAAAGCAAATATTTTTTGTTGAATTTGTAGATTTCAAAACATCAAAGCTTACTACTTTGTCTTCTACATTCTACATTTTGCTAACTATTTTTACACTACATTTAAATTTTTTTACCACAAAATTCTAAAATCAACATTTATACACCAGAACATTTCTTTTGCAAGTCACGTAATTGTAATTATCAATAATGAAAATACTTCCTACTGCATTAACAAACGTAATTCCATACCTACTTACAATGATTTATTCACTGATATGACTTTCATTTCATAACTGTTATCAAAGTTCCAAAATATATTATTGGCATAACGTTGACCAGCTGCTCCAACAATTGTTGAGCAACGCTACACATGAGCTATAATACACTTTATTATAATAAAAAAATAACAGTAATAATTTAAAACAAACATTTTTAGTTTATCAACTTACTTGTAAAATTCATCATGCGTTATAGTATGATAATGGACAATCGAACTTTATCAAACCCGGAAACCTCTAGATTCTGTTAACCGATATTTCTCTTAAAGTAATTGCGAGTGAAATTACGAAAACAACTTGTCTTAAAACAATATTGTTCTCGTATCGTGCAACAACTGGCGTGAAATTATTGCGATAAATTTATTTACATTCTTCCATATAAAGATTATTATGAAGTCATCTTTTGAGAGATGTTGCAGATCCGCATGAATCTGATTTTATTTAACGCACGAATCACCCAAGATGTTTCATGACGTCTTAAACCAACGTTATTTTCAAGATTTAGTACCGTTTCCATCTTACATACATTATGTTATATCGATATCAAAATCATCATGCATTAAGAATCTCATAAGGTTTTAAAAACCAATGATCCGGATTCAAAACCGCCTCCAACTGATGACATTCTTAAGTAGCATCTTTAAATGTGGATCTATAATTACAAACTGTATCTAATTGGTTATTAATTCTAACTTGAAGTTACCCTTCCAATATTGTTCTATTACCAAGCAAACGTATTGGTAATCTTGATTCAATCTCCTTTTCTGAATCATAATGCTCTACATCAGTTTCATAAGTTGTGCTATCAAGAAGATCTTCAATTTCTTCTTTTAATGCAATTTAACAGTATCAGACCAAGACCTTTAGCTACTAATTTTCTTCCAACCACAATATCAATTGAAAAAGGAAAACTTAAAGTAACGTCTGGTTTTAGTATCAATTTACCTTCGAGACAAATATTGATTTCTTTCGACGACGATGTACTCGCTCTGGGATCAACTTTCTTCACGTTCAATTTCACCGCCAACAAGATCGGAAGCTTTTTCATAAAATCTAGATAGCATTTATGTCTCTTGTTAATTAAATTATGTAAAAGATATGGAACAAAAATGACCTTAGCTAAATTATAATGATCGTTACGACCGAATATTCTATGCAAAATTTATTTTGTTTTGCTAAAACCAAACCAGTTGCAAGTGCAATTAATAATCTTCCTTTGATCTTCTAAAAATCTAAATGACTACCTATTTCATATTTTGAGCTATGGTTTTCGATTAATTATATCTCTGTAAATGTTAATGTTACTAGATGGAATAACAAGGATGACTATTGTACTTTTTGAATTAATTTTAAATGTGGACCCATCTTCACTTTAAAAAAGTTCAGTGATATTGTTATGTTTTATAAAATCTTCTGTAAATAACAAATGCTCTCTGTCGGAGTACGGCGATAACCTCAGATTTGCAACAAAATGACTTTGATTCTCAAAAAATAATTTTATTTTTGTAGGTAAAAATATTGAACTCTTAGATAAGTTGATTTCTTATTGCTAAACTACCATATAAACCATATATTTAAACCAGTTCTACCCTAGTAATATTGATGCAGGATTTTTGCCGTAAAAATGCCAATACTCTTTATTTCTCATTGCCTCTTAAACAGCAATTCACTCCTTGTGTATTTTAATCAAGATTTTAATATAACGCGTGTTCTACCACTAAAATTTTGAAACACCAAACCTAAGATTATAGAGGTTAAGATCAAAGATTATAAAGGTGACAAATGTGGTTTGCAAAAACATGTTAGTAAAATTGTAAATCACAGGACAATATTGTGTTAACATTAGAGATAATAAATTAACGGTTTTAAAAATAGCTTGATCGCATCCTTTTCTATCTTAACCCTTTATTTGCAGTTACACAACATGAACGTTGTGTGTTTTTAAAAATAAACATTTATGTTTCCAAAATAATTCTTTAATAAATTATGAATTGAACGAAGATCAAAACTGTGTTACGTTATTTATGTAATTTAAGCCCTTTATATGAAAATTTATTTTTTGCTATATATCTATAATATTTATTACAGTTTTACACCTATATTATGTAAGATTAACAAACTTATAACTCCTCCCTCTTAAGCTTCCACTTCAGGCTGGAATAGAAGTGTAGGTGATTGATTGGTTTTCATTCCTTTTTCCAAATGTTATTTCAATTTTTGGAATTGGTTTCTTCTTCATGCTTCTTATTTTGAAGATACCATGCGATACGATTACACAGTGCAACAGCAAAATTCTGAAATAAGATTTGACAACGAAAATCAGTAATATATGACCAATATAATTCATTCTTCAAAAGATTCCACTTGGTTGGGTCAAATAAGCGTTTTCTCTTCACATTGTTGCAAGGTATTTCATTCATAACTGCTAAACAATCGATTTTTGCATTTTTTGGATGCGTGTTCAAGGCGTCAAATGCTATTAGTAGACGCCATTCTATCATTATTCTATTATTATTTTTACAGTATTTTATAAATTTCATAATCAAGTTGCCCGTTTTCGGAGTGCAATCATATGAGTTTCTCTGCAATTAGTACTCGAAGGTATCTAATGAAAAACAAATTTGCAAAAACACGTGAATAAAATTCGATTTTTCACAATATTTTAGCCAAGAAACAATCGAAGAT
>VTPC01001484.1:6871-49015 GCA_011009095.1 Ignelater luminosus | reverse complement strand
AGTTGCCTAAGATTAAAATACCAAATTTTGATCGCCAATAAAGTAAAGAAAGTATCTTTAATGAATTTACCCAACAATTAGAAATATCAAGTCAAATATACAGTGTCTCCCAATTTCGATGTTCACTATTGGGATCTCGAGAATTGTAAGAGATACGACGTCGATTAAATTAGAAAAGTTTTGGCTATTTTGGAGATCAGTTTACTTATGCTTTTGTTTTTTCAAAAAAGTTCACGGCTTACTAGATATTTGCTGAAAATGAAATTATCTTATTTTTTTTTTTAAATAAAAAGCATTTCCCACTTAGTGTGCCATGGCTTTAAATATATGAAAATCAGTGGTTTTTGTCAGATAAATTACATTTGTTATGTGACAATTGCTAAAACAAAACAAAAGAAGTTTTTAAGATAATTTACTGAGCATTCACAGACAGCATCAGCTAAGCATCTAAAGCCCCATAAAAGCGTATTTATTTTGTTTTAGCAATTTTTGCATAACAAATGAATTTCTTTGATAAAACTCCACGACTTTGTGTGTTAGATGTAATGGCACACTATGATGAAAAATGATTTTCACTTCATAACTCGGTAAAACAAAAGAATAGCTATGTCAAACCAAGTATCACTGAAAGGCATGTTCAGTAATATGGAAATCAAGTAGGCGTTCCATTAGAAAAAATTTGGATTTACGTTTCACCGCCGAAATAAAACAAAAAACAATTGCGAAAATAATTTTTTTGTGTTTCGCAGTAAATTCTCTACAATACCCTCTCTGCTGTTCTTTTCTATCTTTGCTCGTTCCTGAGATATTTCACTTTAAAGAAAATAAGATAATTTCGTTTTTAGCAAATATCTAGTAAGCCGTGAACTTTTTTGATAAAACAAAAGCATAAGTAAACCGATTTCCAAAATAGCCAAAACTTTTCTAATTTAACCGACTTCGTATCTCTTACAATTTCCGAAATCCCAATAGTAAGCATTAAAATTGGGACACACTGTATAAAGATCTTTACTTACCCTAAAGTAAACTGTTTGAGTATTTTGAATATCCATATCAACAGCCCCTTTACAAGTGGAAAAGTTTCCATAAAGCTTCTCACAATTATTTTTGAATTGATTCCTTTCGATCGTAACAATAGGATTGACTTCACCTGCTGAAACGTAGAGCAAACCACCTTCTCGATTTTTACTGACAATTGAATACGAAATGTTGTGTTGAACATCACGATCTACAATTAAAAACAAACAATTAGACCTTTTTCATTAAGAAATAACAATATCTTACTGAATCCAATTGCTGATATAGGAAGGGTAACAACTTCTGCAATAAAGCCATGGTTTGAAGAAGCTCCTTTTGCAAATAATTTAACACTGAGGCTTGCTTCTCGCGTTCTAAACATCTGATTTGCATTTTTAGTATCCATTGTAATTTTTCCTATCATTCTTGAAGACGTATTGTAAATGTCGCCGTCATATAATGATATAAAATCGGTTATTCCATAATCCTCGGTTGTATTAAAAAGGTTAAATTGCAGAAGACGAAAACCGAATGGTTTTACATTGTAGGCACTTCTAAATATCTTCACACAGTTAACTGGATGATTGTCATATTTATAGTAAACCAAAACACGCTCTTCCACTCGTATTTCTTTGGTGGTATCACAAATATCAATCAAACTGAATAAATTGTACGGAATATTCAAATCCTTCAAAGGAATAAAACTAGATTCTTCAGACTCACGTCCTTCTCCAGTTAGTGAAAGAACGTTTATACCAACTCCCAAAGTATCTTCTATATTATTCGATTCTAAAATCATAGTATTTGAAGGAGAAATCAAATTGATTCCATGTGATGCCGCCTGGGTTATATTCACGAAATTAATTTTAGGACTCTTGATTATACTTTGCACAGCTGGAGATTTCTCATTATGAAGAATTCCAGCACCAATTATATTGACAAATTCCAAAACGGATTGTTCGGTTTTCACCGTACCATGGGTATGCACATCGTGTATTCGGTGTTCATAAAAGTGTTGCTCAAATTCCGAATCAGCAAAACGTATTCCGCCCCAATAATCCGTTCTTCTACGCAGATTTCTCTTTCCGCAATGAATAAAAACGAATTTCCCATTCCATTTACATTCATGTCTGTGCCCAAATTGTTGACCATTTAGACGAATAGGACAGTCTTCATAACGAGCTTCTGTCCCTTTACATTCTAAAGGTTCGGGCCACGACCAAATTCTTGATAAGGAATTGCTATGAAATTCGATCCTGATGTCGTAATCGAAAAATACATTAAGAGGGTCAAAACCCAGCTCTCTACACACCACTTGAGCGTTTCTTTCAGTAAATCGAGGATCGCACATTGGAATCCATTGTAGAGTTGTCTTGTTGAAATATTCCAGAAAACCTTCGTTTGTTATTTCTTGCTTGCCTTCTAGGCAATTACGACCTTGGCATAAACGAATACTATCTTGCACAGCAAATTTTTCTAAATCTCTCTTGTTTCGGTTTGAAATGTCATCTACGGATCTTTTAACGACATTGTTTGTCTCGAGACTTCCAATTTGTGTTAAGGGTCTCATTGCGATCTCATAGCCTTTCACACCTTCCGCTTTTAATGTTCCTAATACTAAAATCCCAACGTTTGGACCAAATTCCATTATAACACCAGGATGAATAGTTAATGTTATCTTTGGCATTACTGTGATGTCTGCATTTATAATGTACGGAGTATCTCGTCTATGAAGTACTAAATCTTCATATATGCGACCACCTAGATTATCTAAATCTATTGGTTTTTCAGATTCAAACGAAACTGAATGACTAGCATCGAAGGAATCGTCGAGTAAAAAGGGTCTAAATTGTGCAATCGCGTGATTATTCCAGTCATCAAAATCAAATATAGTTCTTTTTATCGCGATCTCTTCGTTTGTTCCCCACCAATTTTCCGAAGCATCTAAGTAGTTATGGATTTTTGCAGTTTTTATACCAGCAATTAATTGATAATCTAAATTGTTTTCGGCAATTAGATTCCTATTAATTTTTACTTTTTGAATTCCTCTGAATCCAACAACACAGGTGGGTTCGTTATACATTTGCAAAACACCAAATCCTCTTAACATCGATAAATATTTATTTCGTCTTAATTCGTTATAAATAAATTTAGCGTAAACCTCGCCTAAGATTTCTGATTGGCTGTCCGAACTGAACTCGACCATAAATCTACCATTATTGCTCTCAATTTTGTTAAAGTCAATTAGCATTTTCTTCTCCATTCCTTTAATGGAAAGCAATCCCATTTTGCATTGATTGTCGGCAAATAAACTTCTTGTGATGTTTACTAAAGCAAAATGTCCATCGATCACAATACCAAAATCTCGATTACCCCTCCAAGTATTATTGTTCATATATACAGAATGGGTGAAATTTTCATTATATTGCCATACATAAGGTAAATTTATTTCGAAACCTCCCGCATTATTTCTTTCTATAGTATCATCTTGCATGACATAATGGAATAAATTGTTAGAAAATCTCATATCTCTAGAAAAATGGAAAATGCCCTTTCCGTTGTCTGTAATCAGTGAATTATTAATCATGAACGTGATTTCTGAAATATTACTTCTATGTAAATCCCAATGAGGGGAATGCACGTAAATGGCTTCGTATTTATTGTGTGAAATCTCACAATGTATGAATTTTAAAGATTCATTTCCTTTTCTCAAGAAATGATCGCCTAGTTCGTTTAAGTATCTATTATAGAAAGAAGCATGGATGCCGTAATTGTTGCTTCTTATTTTTGTATTGGCTGCTGTAAGACTTGGTACGGGTCCTTTTACAATTCTATTGTAGATATTCTGAATGGGAGCAGTTATTGTACTTAATATTATCACAGTTCCTCCAATTGCATATGGACCACTTGTATAATCTAAAATAATGCCATGACTAGTTGAAGTTGTTGGGAAAACAGTTAAGTCTCTAGTTAAATTCCAGATATCTGAATTATTATTGTACGTTAAAGTATCGTGGATAAATATTGTTTCAGTACTACGGTTTTCTATGGGATTTAACAACTGTATTCCTACCACATAACCTGGATAACATCTAACTTTATAAGAGCGTGAAACAGTTTCACCCGTAATTCTGGTAGTCACTAAATACTTTGTATCTCCATGATCCAAAAATATATCATTTAAATCATTTTCGAACGGTATCCATGAAGGTTTGTAATGTAGATCAGCATCTTGTGTATTAAACCATCCAGCTAGTTCTCTTTGTTGTAAGCCAGTCAGTGCTGGATTGTGTCTAATTCCATATTCATTATTTTCAATCAAACTTCCATGAACTCTTAAACCTAATTGTTTAAAACTGATTCCTGCACCTTTATTTCTTGAAAATTCCGAATTCTTAATTATATTTACGCTATCTGTGGTGTAGATATCAGAATACATAATGCCCAATCCATCATGGAAATTATCTACAACTTTTATGCTTTCAAAATTATGATGAGCAAAATCCATTTGTAGAGCAGGCTTAAACGAATTTGTAGCATAATCAAGCAAACCAGATTTTTCTATAGTAATATATTGCAAGTTAGTTCTATCTGATAAGGCACCAAATCGAACACCAGCCCAAGATGTGTCATAACATCTCAAACCAACATCATTATCATGCGTGCAAGAATTTTCAAAATTCAGTTCTGTTTCTGCCTTACACTGTGTTACATCAATATCAAAATCATCACATCTTACATTCGATAACACAACATTCTCAGCGGTCCCTGCATTGGGAATCTGATTAGGTTCTAAAAACCAATCGTCTGGATTCAAAACAGCCCCCAACTGATGGCATACCAAAGCAGCATCTTTAATCGTCCATCCATAATTACAAACTGTACCCCATCGGTTATTAATTTTAACTTGAAGCCGCCCTTCTAATCTTGTTCTACCACCAAGCAAACGTATTGGCAATTTGGATTCAATCTCGATAATTTCTGTATCTTGATCATAATGCTCCGTATCCGTTTCATAAGTTGCATTATCAGGAGGATGTTCGATTTCTTCCTTCAATGTAAATTTAATACTATCAGGACCAAGACCACGAGCTTCCAATTTTCCTCCAACCATAATACCTATCGAAGGAGGGAATCTTAAAATGACACCCGGTTCTAACGTCAATTTACCTCCAGGACGAATGTTGATATCTTTATCCACAATGTATTCACCCTGAGATAAACTTTCTTCACCTTCAACTTCACCACCGACAATATTAGAATCTTTCTCGTAAAATCTAGGCACGTACAATTGGATAGAATTTATCCTTGTTGTTAACGGATTGGAATTGTGTAGTAAATACGGAACAAATATGACTTTAGCTAAATTGTAACGATCGCTACGATCGAATATTCTGGGGAAAATTTGTTTTTCTTCGCTAAAACCAAACCAGTTGTAAGTACAATTTATAATTTTACTTTGATCTTCTAGGTGGCTGCCAATTTCATATTTTGAACTGGGGTTTTCGATTATATTTCTGTAGACGTTGATGTTATTGGATGCAATAACCACAGGGGCAGCTACTCTACTTCTCGGATTAAGTTTAGATATAGATCCATCTTCAGGTCGAAAAGGTTCAGTGATATTGTTATATTTTATAAAATTCCTTGTAAATAACAGTTGCTGTTTGTCAGAATATGGTGATAATCCCAGATTTGCAACAAAATAACCTTGATTCTCAAAAAAATAATTTTGCTCGACAAGTATTTTCGTGGGCAAAACGTTGAATTCTTCTAAAAGTTGATTTCTTATTGCCAAACTACCGTATAAGCCAAATTTAAACCAGTTGTATTCCAGTTTGGCATCTAAATTTAAAGCTGGTCGTATTTTTATTCCAATTTTTTTGTTCGAAAAGAAGGAATTGTGACCCACTTGAAGTTTTGTAGAAGAATTTGTTTCTATCCAGCAAGATAATATTTCTAGAGCAGTATTCAAGGAATTCTCAAATTTATTTCCAGTAATATTGATATAGGATTCTCCACAATAGTTACCGTGAAGAATACCAATATCGAGATTTTTTATTATTTCGGAATATTGCACAACTGTCGACTGATTTATAAAATGATATTCGGTTTCTTTGGTGTCGTTTAACCATAGGGCGATTCCATAACCTTCATTAGAACTGATCGATGTTCTCGAAATGTTTCTATTTCCGCCAGTGTAGGTAATATTAATACCATCGCCTTTGTTGAAAGATATTCTACTTTCAGTCACGTTTACATCACCAACTCCGCTAGTGATGTGAATACCAGCAACGTGATCATTTTTCGAGATCGATGTTTTATGTACGTGCAGCTGAGAGCGAAGATTGTCAAAAGCAATTCCTCTTCCTGAATTATCGGAGATATCAGACTGACTTACATTGAGTTCGTAAGCTCTGTTAAAACCAGAAGTTAATCGCATGTAAATAAACATTTTCGTTCGTGGCTCCGCTTTGAAGACAATATAAATCTGATTGTTAGTCGTTGTTACAGATTGTGGTCTGGTGTAATTTCGAATAAGAAACGACGTTAAAAGCCGATGGTTTGTAGAGGAACCATCGTAAAGTTCAATAAAGGCACTGTTATTTCGATCGGTTTCGGCTTTTAAAAAGTCTAACGTTAACACTTGTCCATAATTGGTTTTAAAAACTTTAGAACAACGTTTCTCAGTACCATAAAAAACTGATTGGTCTGCAAACATATTAACTGGATATGTCTGACTTGAAGCTATAGCTAAGGTACAAAAATCTTGTATATCTGATATGTCTTGCTTTTCTTCAGGACGTGCTTCGTTATGCACATATCTCAATCCATCACCACCATTTTCACTAATGACACATTTGCTTATATGACTCATCCCATATGTTGAATTAATAAAAATGCCATAACCTCTATTATTCCTTATAGTACAATTATTAATGGTAACTGGTGCATCAGGAAGCGTAACGTTAATACCATTATAGGCCGAATAAAGAACTTCTAAATTATTCATAACTGGAGGAACACCTTCCACGTGTAAAGCACTGGTTACATTATGATCTCTTCCCGCACCTGCATATTCCACTATAACATACTCTAATCGAGACGTAGATGTTGGCACATACAGCGAATTACGTAGCTCTAAACGTTTTTCAAATAGCGCTTGTTCGAATCGCAATCCTCTCCAAAATTGCATCGGGTTGTCATGTCTTGGCAAGCATTGTATGGCAAGATCGGGATGATAATCGCATACTCCAGATCCCATTTGTCGAGAAGACCACTGGCAGTCCATTAGAGAGTTTTCCGTACCGATACATCTTGGTTCTTCATATAATAGACGTGGTTTTAAAGGCATTTCTCGATTGAACCAGTTGAAGAATGATCCGCCTTGAAAACCTAATTCTCTGCAAGCTGTTTGCATGTCTGCGGATGTCCAACTGAAACAGAAAACGATTAGATTATTGAGAATCTTGGTTTTTGTGAGAAACTTACTTTTTTGAGTTTGTGCAAACACTTCTCCATTGTCCTTTATGGTATAATTGAACTCGACCAGCTAGAATTGTTGGGCCATCCACCAAACGAATTGGTGGTAATTCTCTGTTTGCAGCTGACGTATCCGCTGACGTAGTTAAAACAATTCTGCTATCTTGCGTACCCTGTAACAATTTTAATTTTCATTTAAACGATTGTTAGATAATTTTTCCTAAATGTCCTAATATATTTTTATTGTATTAAAAAATGAAAACACAGGAAATGCAAAATGTGCTCTCCTAACATGTAATTATCTAGCCTACCATCCATGACCCATATGAATGTTATTATATGTTATTTAACAGTCTGTGACCCATATAAGAACAAGTGTAGTTCGATGATCTGAGTTGAATTAACTTTGAATAAGCACAACAATTTAACTATCAATCAACAAGAACAATGGTTATTTGCAAAATAGAGGCATTCGACATTTTCCTTTTATTAGTTTATCATTCGAAAGAGCAATTGAACACAAATCTTTGCCAACTGGATTAACCCACGCCTGTTTAAATCTAATTAAACGTGCAATAAATTTGATTACAAGATATTTTTAGATTATTATATTTATTGAGATTAAATAGTCATTCAGAATTAAAATCACAAAGCTAACAATCTATTTAATTTTTAAGTGCAGAAGAAACTGCAATTTCTTTCTAAAGTGCCATACAATAATTTTCTTCATTTTAAATATTCTACAGCGAAAGGCAGTTAATTATAATTCTGATGCCGTTCAAGGCTAGTTATTGACTTCTGATTCATATCCTCATCTTGTTAACAATTGTATAGTTATGTAGTTACCAAGAAAGACATTTACACGACTTTAACTTTCTTGCACTTTAAATGCCATAAACTATTAAACATAAAAATCTTTCAGTGCTATATTCAAAAAACTAAAGTAAAAGCGTATTTCCAGAACGTTAAAAAAAGAAAACGCTTTAAAAATAGAACTTCAGTTTAACAACTTCCTGAAAACTCGATTATTGTGTACAATTTAACATCCTAGTCGAAATCTAAGAAGGCGTAAAGCGAAACAAACATCACCGATGCATGCAGCCACTACGGTATCTTTCAGGTCAATGGCATTGTGTTACAGGCCTTCTTCCACTTAAGATCTACTTTTGCTTTGTTATTAATTTTTACAACTCTTCAATCGTTCATTGCTCATTTGTCGAAAAAACCAACAGAAACAGTAAATCAACCGCTTGAAAAAATTACCGAAAGAAGACTTCAATTAAGTTGTTTACTAGATTGTTTTTTACCGTTTAGTAAAAAAAAGGAAGGATATAAACACGCACAGAACAAACCTGAATGTTATTCACATTAAATTATAGCGTGGCTAAATAACTATGTATCGTGTATCACTCATGAGTGTAATCCAGGCGTTACAGGATTTGGTCTGGTGAATGTTACATTTTCATTTTTAGACATATTTATCTATTTCTGATAGATTCGAAGGTAAAAGTAGGCCTTGACAGAAGGAGGTAAATTGGAATCTTGTTTTAAAGATAGATATTACTAACGCGGTTTAAATACTGTTAAAGGAAAGTATAAGATGCAATCACGTTTATCGATAAATCAAGACAAGCTGTGAAAAATAAAACAAGAATAAACAGTATAAGTGAAAAATATAAGTCCTTATTAGATTCAATAAAAAAATAAATAAATAGTTCAAAAAAGATCTAAAATATTTAATTGTGTCGTGAGAATACAAGACGAGTTGGAAAAACAAACATAAACAAGAAAACAAAACAAAAACCTGTTTTTGACTACATCTTTACACGTATCGTCACTAGTAATTTTTTTTCTCGGTCATTTACTTAACATGGGAATGTAATGCAAATAGATACATCTTTCTTGTTTTCTTCATTTGCAAACAGTACGACTCGACTGTTCATAAATATTACATATAACATTTAGGCCAATAAATACCCAAGTTAACTTTAAGTCGGTGGGGATTATCTTCACTCCAAACTTGTTATCAAATCAACCCTCTTAAAATCTATAGAAGTTTAAGTATGATTATAGTATTAATTGCTATGGTATCAGTCTATAATAAATTTATTTATAAATTCAATTTGGTCTTTTGCTCAAATAACGTATTTTAGATCTTTGAGAAAACCCAAAACATGGAATCCTTTCTGATTTGCTTCTTACTTGTTGGAAGTGGCTGACAATGTTATCATATTGAAAAATGTATGTCTTGCATGTCATTTAACAATGAAATCTCGCTTGAAGATTTTAGGTTTTTCCGATAGGATTACAAACACAATGTACTGTTCATATTCTGAAAATAATTCAATTATTAACTTAATTTTCAAAAGAAAAACTTATTTTACTTTCTTCAGTTTTTGCCAAGTTTCTTTCACTAAAAAGTTTGAGAAAATGGCCAAGTTCAGGAGTGCAAAACGAAAGAAGCAATGTTAGAATCTACTTCACCACAGTTTCTTAATTACAATTAAATCTAGATAACATAATCATTAGACATTCACAAAGGCAAATTAAATGAACATTGCAATCTTGAGAATCTTACTATTGGACGTAAAATCTCCTATTTGCAATCTTCATTAGCTGTTTGTATAGTTACAGAGGTCGACAAGATGATTGTGATACTAAATTCAAAATTGATCCGATATTCAAAAGAAGAAACTCATTGTCTTTCAATAATTTATCTCTTGGGGACAGACCGAAGGATCGATGAACCAATAAATAATGAACTCCGTCAATATGGCTGTTCCGATATCTACCTGTACGAGGGTGGTCTGAAAAGTTTCCGACCTCAACGTGAAGATGGCAGCACTCGTAAATAAAAGCTACTGAATTTCGTTGTTCATCTGTTGACAGTTACTCACCAAAGTTTCAGCCATTTTGGACGCGCAGTTTTTATGTAACAGTCGTTTGAGTGAGTTGATGTGAGTTTTTTTGTGAAAATGGACAAAATCGAGTATCGAGCTGTCATTAAATATTTGTTTTTGAAAGGCAATACGCCTTCGCAAATAAAAGATGAGTTGGATTCTGTGTATGGGGACTCTGCACCATCATTTACCACGGTGAAATTTTGGGCTGCTGAATTTAAACGTGGCCGTAAGAGCTTGGAAGACGATGAACGTTCGGGACGTCCAAAAACTGCAACTACCGACGAAAACATCGCCAAAGCTCACCAAATGGTGCTAGACGACCGCCGAATTAAAGTGAGAGAGATAGCAGAGGTTATGAACATGTCAAAAGAACGTGTTTGTCACATATTAAATCAACATTTAGGCATGAGAAAGCTGTCCGCGCGTTGGGTGCCGCGTTTGCTCACGTTAGACCAAAAACGTGTTCGAATGAATATTTCCAACGCTCCTTTGGCGCAGTTTAGGCGAAATAGTAGATGAAACTTGGATACACCCATTATACGCCCGAAACAAAAATACAGTCCAAACAGTGGACTGCAAAGGGGGAACCGGCTCCAAAAAAAGCAAAAACTGTTTTTTCGGCTGGGAAAGTGATGGCGACTGTTTTTTTGGGATAGTCCTGGAGTTATTTTAATCGATTATCTTCAAAAAGGAAAAACCATTACATGAGCATACTATGCATCATTACTTGACAAGCTGAAGGCAGAACTTGCGAAAAAACGGCCACATTTGCAGAAAAAGAAAATCCTGTTTCACCAAGACAACGCACCGTCTCACACCTCGGCGGCTGCCATGGCGAATATCCACGAATTACGGTTTGAACTGCTTGATCATCCGCCTTACTCACCAGATCTAGCCCCAAGCGACTTCTTTTTGTTCCCTCATCTAAAAATTGCGCTCGGAGGACAAAGATTTTCGTCAAATGAAAAGGCAATCACCTTCGTGAACAATTATTTTGCAGAGAAAAATGCCGAGTACTATTTGGACGGGTTACAGAGATGGGAGCATCGCTGGGAGAAGTGTGTAAAGTTACAAGGAGACTATGTTGAAAAATAAAAAAAAATTTTCAGAAAAAATGTCTTGTATCTTTGTTAGGTCGGAAACTTTTCAGACCACCCTCGTATCACTGGAGAAAACCACGAAAAACCTTAATGAGAACAGTCAACTCGGGCATTAAGATCTTGAGCGCAGGTGTTTGGAAATAGGCCAAAAGATTAAAAAGTAATAGAAACTCGAAAAAAATTATTTTTTGTATTAAAGTGGCCAAATTCGTCAATAATGAAAAAGAGCAAAAAAAATATCAGAAATGTAAAATAAAAGTAAGTCGGTGCATGTTTACACAACAAACGTGCAGTAGCACCACGAACTGAATTTTTATTGAATTTATTATTTACAGCAGGATATATTATAAAAACGACCGACGGTATCACTTAACAATAATTTTGGAACAGCTTTTAGAAAAATAAAGCAACAACGGTTGAAAGATAGCGAGGGCTCCGCTTCATTCATGAAAAATTTTGTTATGTGTGAGCGAAAAGAAGATACATTTTCGAATAATGCTGAAAACCCAGACTTTCCGCCTATTGGTACCACAGACGAGAATAACAGTAGCATCAATAACAATAACAACAGCTCAGAGCAAGAAAATGATGTCGTTCTACCGGGCAATTATTAGGATGTCCAAAATGAAGAGATAACAAATCCTAAAAGCGAATCGGTTAATTTTGACGCAGGTAAAATCTTAATTAATTATAACAATCCTGCAAATTGGAAAAGAGATAAAGACTTTCTCGGACTTTTGGTAACAAAAGGGCCTGTACGTGGTGATCATTTAGAATGCTATCCTACAACAAACAACAGGCAATTTTCTAAAAACATTTTCTACAGAATCTTACCAAACTGAGATAGTATTCACAGGAATTGGATTTTTTACTGTGTAGAACGCGATGTAGTTTATTGTTTTCCTTGTTTGTTGTTTGGACTAGGCAGTATTCAATTTTTTAACGAGAAACGAACAAAATCGCAGTAGAATTTGGCTTTCCATAAAAAATGCAATATCAATTTAGAAACCTTTCAGGTGAATATCGACCAAATCAATTTTTAATGCAGAAATCCAAAAAATGATTATTTCCGAAACGGAAAAGTAGAAACATTTTAAAAAGCATTTTTAAGGCAATTCTCTTTTGCATAAAAAGCCATGAAGCGTTGCGAGGATCAGCTAAAAAATTGAACACCCAGATTCCCAAAAATGTTTACAAACAATAGAGCTGATAAGCCATTATGACCCCATCATTAAACATTACATGGACTCGGAAAACAAATCAGCAAAATACTTTTTGCCACAAATTCAAAACGATAACTTATTGCCATGGTTGAAATTGCTGTCAAAAACCGAATTGTATTAGAAATAAAACGTGTCAAATATTTCATCGTTATTTTGAATATAACTCCTGACCCATCTCACACAGAACGACTTTCGTTTATTATTAGATACGAGGGTTGCTATTTATATTTCTGGCCTAACAATGAAAAAACAAGTATTTATGATCGAAACTAGTTTTATTGTTTTTCAAAATATTCTCCATTAAGATTGATACACTTTTCCATGCGTTTGAACCAATCTTCGAAGCACTTTTTCCACTCTCTTTGAGGCAGCTCCAAAATATGCGTTTTGAAACAAAAAACGGCTTCTTCTGGTGTTGAAAATCGTTGACCATGCAGTTTGTTTTTGATGTACGGGAATAAAAAGAAGTCATTGGGTGCCAAATCAGGGCTGTATGGTGGATGGCCCATCAACTCGACCTTCTGGCTGGTTAAATATTCAATTGTTTGAGCAGCGGTGTGAGAGCTTGCATTGTCATGATGAAGAATGATTCGCCTCTTCTTTGAAGTTTTCCGAATTTCTCCAATGACTTCTGGCAAACAAATGGTTGTGTACCATTCAGAGTTGACCGTCTTACGTTGCTCTAACGTCACTGTTGCCACATGACCGGTAATGCCAAAGAAACAGGCAACCCTTTGCTTCGATGTGCTTCTTTCGCGAACAACTTTTGTTGGATTTGGCTCGTCTTGAAAGACCCACACAGTTGATTGCTGTTTTGTTTCGGGGTCATATGCGTAGATCCATGATTCGTCACCTGTGAAGATGTTATACACAGCCTTTGATGCACCTTTCGCAAATTCTTTCAACATTTCAATGCACCAGTCGACGCGAGCCTTCTTTTGAGCATTGGTCAGGTTATGCGGGATCCAACGGGAACAAATTTTTTTTATGGCCAAATGATCGTGTAATATCTTGTTGATGCTAGTCATACTAATGCCCAAAGATGCCTCAATCTCACGGTATATCACATGACGATCTTGTTTAATCAGTTCACGCACAGCATCGATGTTTTTAGGTACAACGACAGATTTTTGGACGGCCTTCACGGATTTCGTCCTGGAGTGTACATCGGCTACGTTTGAGTTCATTATACCAGTTTTTTACAGTGCTGTAGGATGGAGCTTCATCGCTATATAATGTATTAAGTTCATTGATGCACTCTTGTCGTGATAATCCACGTCGAAAGTTATGAAAAATAATTGCACGAAAGTGTTCACGGGTCAATTCCATTTTTTACTAGGGAATGCACTTTTCAATTAACTGCAAACAACACTAATCGCACTCAAATGACAAAATGCTGTGGTTGAGGTTATGTTCAACAATGTAAAGTTTACACCGGAAATGTCAGCTGACGCCTGGAAACAGTCAGTGTGGCCTAGGCCAGAAATATAAATAGCAACCCTCGTATGTAGAAAAGAATAAGGATGCGTGTACGATTGAAGAGTAAGTTTTGAAGTTTTTAGAAGTAAATGAGAAAAGCGGCCATGGTTTGGCTAATATCCTCGAAAAAGAGTTAGCAGTTTTGGGTTTTGATATTCAAAATAGTATCAGAGGACAGGCCTACGATAATGGCGCCAACATGGCTCAGCAATATCAGGATGTTCGGGCTAGAATATTATTAGAAAACCCTACAGCAAGGCTTGTTCCATGTTCAGCATACAATTTAAATGTAGTGGCGTTACATAGTGCCTCATTAACTCTGACATAATCACCTTGTTTGGAACAATTGAAAACTTTTTAATTTTTCTGTACCCTGCACAATCAGATGAGGTAAGCTTAAATGTTAAAATTAACATTAAACGGATTTAGTGACACGAGGTGATCATTGAAAACATTAGCCCTAAGAGCAATGATCACTCAATTCAAAGATCTTTTAGCACTTCTGCAAGAACTGATTGATCCAGTCATTTACTCTGAGGACACTGTTAGTGGGATAAAAGATTTTCGAAAAACCTCAGGCAATACGAATTTGTGATTCGTTAGTTTTTTGGTATTCCGTTTTGAAAAAAATTAATAAAGTAAATCTTTTGCTACAAAAGAATAATGTGACAGCTGGTATAGCGTGCAAACATATGAAAGGAGCACTGGAAGAAATCAAGAGTTACAGAAACGATTGTTTTGCTAAAACTGAGAGAGCTCCTAAGAACATATGCTAGAATTGTGATATTCCCATAGAAATCAAAGAAGTGTGCAAAACGAAAATCAAGAGAATGTTTGGAGAGCTTGGAACTGACTCTAACCTGTCTCCAGATGTCAAACAAAGGTAAATAAAACTCCAAGTTGTTCAATTCCATATAACTTCCTAATTATGTGATCGTTACGAAAAGTTAAATGAACGCTCAGGTGATCTTGAGTTTTTAAATGGTGCGTAGTTTTTAAAGATGAGCCTCAGTGACTCAGAAAAGTGTATTGAAGATTTGTGCATAAAATATCCGAGTGACTTGGATCCCGTCGAGTTTCTGCAAGAAGCTGAAAGTTTCAGATTCCAGGCCCAAAAGCTTTTTAAATTTCAAAGCCAATTCCTTTTGAAATATTCCAAAATTTAAATAAATTTAATTTACTTGTTGAGTATCCCAATTTTTCTACAGTAATGCAAATATTTTTAACTATACCTGTCACGAGTGCCTCATGTGAAAGTTTTTTCCAAATTAAAACTAATTAAGAACTTTTTAAGAGTGGCTATGTCTCATCTCTATAGAGAGGTCCATCACAGACTCTATATCGTTTGAAAAATCTATTTCAAAATATGTAGCAGAGAAAGCAAGAAAAGTTTGTATCTGAAATGATTATTTTAACTAATAATTTAAATTTTCAAACAGAGGTGTGTTAGTGCACTGGAGGGAGGGGAGTAAAATTTTGCCTAGCGACGGCACTGAATTTTGGGTCTGGTAAGGCCTGCATTAAGAACAGACGAGATCCCAGAAAGAGTTCTAGTCCTAAGTAGGTATCCTCGGATCCAAGTCTGGCAAGTTCACTAACCTTCTTGTTGCCCAAAACCCAGACAAGGTTAACCTTTTTTTTTTTTTATTATGGCACAAGCTTTTCCAAAGCAAAGAGCATTTCTGTTCTGGCTGCACAGATCGCTTTTAGTGCTGCCTGACTGTCGGAGAAGATACACATTTTTTGCTTCCTCGTCCACGTTTCCTCTGTGTGTGCCACCGATAGGATGCAAAAACATCCACCTGGAAAATCTTGGAGTGTCTTCCCACTTGCACACTTTAGCTTTCTAGATATATACCTGCTGCCGAAGACTTCCTACCAACCATACGTATTCTATCCGGACAGAAAATCAGCGAGTCCTGCTGGAGGTTGACCTGTCTGCTCTTTCACTTTTTTTTTGGGTGGAATTGTGGCAGGGTATTTCCTATGCAGTCTTAACCGGTTCCTTCATTTGACTTACGTTGTAAATGGGCAAAAATATTTTCTTTTCGACTAACCGAGTTATTTTAACGTGTACGGTTTTAATTCCTTTTCGTAACCATAGCCCTACATGTCGTATTCTGAGGTGATTCGCCATGGTCTCTTTCCTTATCTAAGTTGGGAAGTTCGGTAACCCTGATAGTACCTCAAGTGCAAATGTAGGGGTCGTTCTCATTGCCCACTCATTGCTCAGATAGGCTAAGCGTTAGGTCTTCGTCAGTTCGGTCATGAGAGCTAGTTCAGTCCTGAGGGCCAGTTCTGTCCATTCTAAGCATGTTTTCTAAAGGGCACAGTACTCAGTACTACATCCAAACCTATTGTGATGATATTCAAAACTATATGGTTTAAAATAAAAAAAAGGGTTAATCATTCAAAGAATATAATATGATTAAGTGCATGTACAGTAGATTTTGTGATTAGGAATAGATAACGAAAAGTAGGTTGTATAGAGTAGGCGGCTAGATAATAAAAAAAGGAAAGAAAAAAAGAGAAGTTTGTGGAAAAGAAAAATTGAAAAAAAGGGTATCTAGGTGTGGTTGTTGATAGATATAAAAAAATGAAAAAATAGAGAATTGTGAAATAAGTCTTTTCTTTTAAAAAATGAAAAGAAGTAATAATAAAAAAGAAATGTACATGGACCATTAAGATTATTTTTGTAAATGGTTATTAATATTCGTTATTTATATGGTTGTTAAGATGTTTATGTATATGGTTATTAAGATTTTTATGTGAATGGTTCTTAAGATTTATTATATTTATGGTTTCTTTTATGTTTATTGCGGTTTATGTGCAATGTGACATGTTATCACAAGAAAAGTACATCAAAAATAAAATAAAATAAGGTACACCAAATAAATAGACTTTTATTTATCATTAATTGACTAAAACAAAAAAAAACATCGACAAAGAGAGACCAAATGGAAATGAAGAAAAAATCAGTACAGTAAATGGAAAAATGAGGAAGGAAGCAAATGAGTAGAGTGACGGTGCGCGTTCCCAATTTCACTGTGGTGAACAACTATTGGATGAGATACAAAGTGCAAAATTGCGAGAAGACGAGACTGAGTGCTATAAAGGTGAACAAAGGATACCCAAGAAGAGGAAGAGGACCTACTAAAGTTTATAGGTGGTATAATTAGAAATAAAATAAAAAAATAAAGTAAAATCTTAACTACTAAAAAAGGAAGAAAGTTAAAATATTAAAACTGTGTAGTTTACAGTTAGATAAAAAAAAATATGTAAATATTCTTTGAATGAGTTGTTCATTATCAATTTATAAATTTTTTTGACAAACATATCATAATAGAAGCTGACAAATCTCATTGACACAAGTTAATGTCATAACCATTAACCTATAATTAACAAACATTTTTTGACATTAATTTAAAATTTTGATAAATAAAATTCAATTTCGGCCCATGTAATAAGACTATAATTAAATGTTGTGGAATTCATTACATTGAAGTTATTATATCATTACACTATGTATAGAAAGTTCTTCTTAAATCCATGCCAGAACTTTAGGAAGTGAGAGAAATATTTTGGAAGATGATAGAACATTCAAAAATATCTGTATCCAAAAATGGGTAGTTCTCGAAATACAGAGTGTTAGAAAAGAAATCTACCTTTCTATAGCTCTTGTAATTCATGTCTTTACTATGGGCGGAAATGTAGGGTGAGGGCTTTATCCCTCAACGCCTATCAAATAAAGAAAACAAAATTACTATTTTGAAAGCCAAAGTTACTCAAAAACACGTTACATAAATTTCTAACGATATTGATCTAACACGAACAATACAAATTGTTTCAAATCTTATTAACCGTATCTATAACCGCCGGAATGTGTCCATGCATTTTCATTTACACTTAATGAAACAATAACACCATCAATTTGTTACAAAAGAATTACACAAAAAATACCTTTGTAATTATTGCACGCCTCAATTTAGGCAACCCACTTTAATATCCTGTACGTAAAAAAATATTTCGATTTACTTTGACAAACCATCAAGGGAGTAAGAACAGAGACAAAAAACTAACTATAAGAATCTAATCAAATGCATTTCTAAAATTAATAAAAATAGCAAAACGTTAAGATACTGAATTATGAAAGTACTTTGGTGTAACGGATAAATTAGAAATGTAGAAATGAGAGTAGATAGTAAATTAAATTAAAAATTATTTATGGTATGAACGGCCAAAAAAAAGAACAAAAGGCAAACTAATAAATTTTCAAGATAGAACATCGTGTATGACCTTAAAACAAGTTCAAGCGTATTAATTCTGTTTTAAAGGCTAAAATCGTGAAGATGTTAAGACAACTGAAAATCGTAGTGAAACAAACAAAAAGAATCGATTGTTTGCGTGCTGCATAACGAAAGACATTTCACTCCGGAATTGAATGAAAAAACAGACACCTACACAGAAAGTTGAAAGGTCAGAAAAATTGACAGTAGTAGACCTCTTAATTAATTAATAGGTCACTTATAGTAGGTTATTATAACTTCTATAAATAGCGAAATTTATAGCTGAATAAGTAAAGACAGCATTTCACATTTGCACATTTTGCATTTTCGCTAAGCAAAGATTAAATGGAATTATTTTGTAAATATCTATGCAGTTTTTATTGCAACATCTTGGAAATGGTCGTGCACTCGCTAGTAAATAATAAGTTCAATAAAATGATCCAATTAAAGTTTAAGGAGCGGAAGTGGTTAATGAAGCATAATAATAACTCCATGTTTTAATAACATTCGGTAAATGCCGCAAGTTTAAATGCTAAGAAAGATAAGAGTAATTTAATAAAGTTGCAAGTAGCTTTAAATGACATGATACGAATGAATCTTGGATAATCTCGTGTTCTCTTTTTCATGAATGAACGAGTTTGTCGAGTTGATATAAGAGGTTTCATTTCTTTTGCTGATGCTTGATTCTACCGTTTGAATATATTATTATTCGTCTTGATGTAACGGTAGCAGCCTTTCAGGCATTGATTTGATCTTGCAATTTCTGATTTAAGTGACTTATTGCTCCCAAAACCTTAATTAAGCAAAAAAAAAACCGTACATAAATAAAACTAGACTATGTATGGAGGTGTTATACAGTACCAAAAACATTCTGCAAAATAACATAATTAAGGCAACTTTGACATTAAACCCATTACATAACGAAGGTGACATTTTATGTACCACTATGTGCCTTGACCGTTAGTGTTAAGTTTCATTGTCATGTTCTTAATTATTCTTCCTGTATATTATTAAAAGTTTCGTGTTTTGTGAAAGAGATTTGTCATCAATCATCATAATGTTAATGATAGGTGTCATTCTCGATAACCCAAACGTAAAATTCAGTTTACAAAATCACAACGATTAAAGTAACAATAGAAATAATATAATGCTCTGTTTTATGTAAGTTAGTCATCTTCTTAACTACAGTACTTACCAAGAAAAAACAATACAATGCTCATATTCTATGTACTAACCTAATAATAATAATTTACGCTACATGGTAGTACTTTATCTTAAAGCTATATGCATAAGTAACCAGAAAAATCAAGTTTTTGGAAGTCTTGTATATACAGGGTGTTTATATTCGACGCAATTATAAGGCAGTTATAAGGTATCTCAGAAACAAAAAAAAGTCATGGAAAGACTTAAAGATTATTCATCAACTTCTTCCTGCTGAGTTCATTGGTGTAATAATTTAGATTTTTAAATTGCAATTATAAGTATAGATAGCTTCCGACAGTCGAATCTCCCAAAACCATCCGACAAATTCGAGACAGTACGAATCTTTAAAACCATCAAAATAAATCTTACCGCTTTATCGACCATTGCTTCAGCTTAAAACATTCTGTCGTAGCTTCAATCTAGGAAGTTAAACAGTCTAAGAAAGTCAAAATCGGTACCTGGTTCAGATTTACCGGAATTTGTTTTGAATTCCAGTGTTGAAACAAATTCGTCTCTGTTTAGGTTTCCAATAGAGCTAAAATATATATGCAACTGACGAGTATGAACTCATAACTAAATAACTAGATTGGGCAAACTTAAATTTATCTTTCTTTGACGTTTCCAGGACATCAAAAGCTTATTCTTATAAACACTATAAAACCTTGGCCCATCTTGGATTATTATTGATTCATCAGTGTCAGAGTTACTGTGCCCAGACTCGTGAAATCGTATGTAGAAGCTTCCTTCGACTGGCCAAAATGCTTTCGATAGATGCCAGACTAAGATTCTTGTGCGGCGGCCTCGTGAAATAAGAAGTCGAGCAGAACCAAACGACCTCTCTCAATATTCTAAGGACGCCCGCTTCACAACTAACAAGGAAACTCAAGAAAAAACTCAAATACCGCCCCGTTACTCTTCCCATACATTTTCTAGACTTGCTGGGCATTATATGCATTTCAGATACAAGCACACTTACAGAAACCAGAAATCACCATCTAGATGCGCGAGAGCGTCTTCATGATTGTCCAGACATCACATACTTTTTGTCTCTCAAGGATTACAGAGTTCTGTGACTATCGCACAGCTTTTTCTAACCAATATTTGAGTTGACTTGCTTTGGGGCAGTGCTACTTGGACTACTTCCCTAATAATTAGACAAGGTCTCAGTTCCCTTGTAATAATTGTCATTTGGAGTCAAGACTGTACACTATGTTATTGTCGTAATAGTGGAAAACTAGACATCGGCCTATTGAATGTTGATTTTACAAAACGTGATTCAAAACAATCCAGATAAGAAGATACAAAATTGATAATAAAAACATTTTTATTTGCTAATCAAAGTTTTAAGTTTTATTTGGTAGCAACTTTTCTAGATTTTAAAAACAGTGATTTAAAGAGTTCTAAATTGAACCAGGCCCAAAGAGGTCACTGTTAATCAGGGAGAGACTACTAGGTAGTAACAGCGACATCAGGAAATCACTTATGGTTGGTGTAGCCAATAACTCCAAGATAAGATTATGAAATATTTCAGTTCTGGGGATAGTTTAGAGATGGAAGGCGATTATCTGAATACCAGGTACTTCTTCCTGTATCAATGCAATTATAATAATATATAAATAAATAAATAAATAATAATAAAATAAAAAAAAGAAGAGGGAAACAGAAGGGAAAAACTGCCCTAGTATCTTCCTTCTAGAAAAATTCTCAACGTTTAGAACACATCTCTATCACTCACTGAGGTTTCGTCAGACAGAATTAGGTTCATCACGAAGCTGTCTAAGTAGTGTCCATACATGATAATTGAGAAAATCTGCACTGCAAAACCGAGGCGATGACAAGCACAAAAAGTATTGCAGCGAAAACCAATACACTAAGATCATAACTTGAATTCTTTTTCGTTTAACACTGTTTACACAGAAATGTCAAAATTTTACCTAACTGAAGTTTCCAGTTCTGGTTATAAGTTAGTCTCTTAAAGACAGTGACTGTGCCAAACATCCCCTAACAAGAAAGAAGCTGGTTAGCTTAGAATCTAAAACAGATGTTTAAATTGGCCACGTCTTAACAGAGTTTATAACCATATCAAAGTTTCAAGTATTTAAGAATGCAGTACTCCTTCCATTAACCAGGATTCCAGAACTAGATTATTGAAAGCTTGAGCAGCCGTCTATTTAGAACTATAAATGGATAACATTTTCAACGGCGAGAAAGACTGGAAATCGGAAGTTGCTGAAGCTCTGAAAACATCACTTTCACATTCTACCTTCGACGAGATTAATATTTGATACTCAAAAGTCTGGAACCTACTTATGCTTGGATATATCCGTTTAAGAAAATAGTGAAACGTACAACATTCAGCGTTTGAAAATTAATGACAGTTTTGGTCACAACCCCCAACTTTAATTGGTATTGGTTTTCATAAGTTGACGTTATGACCAAATTAGAGTTTGGGTTTATAATTAAGTTGGACATTATGATCAACAATGAGAGTTGGGGGTTGGTAACCAGCGATCAGTTGGAAGTTATGACCAAAATTATTGTGACCGACAGGTTTCCACTCCTACAAAGAGGAATCACAGACTGGACCCAAATAAACTTGATATTTTGAGTTGTTGTTATTGTTATTAGGGAACCAGTCGACAGTGTCTTAATTTAGCCTCATGACAAAAATTCATCTGCACCCGACCATCCATCCTATAATATTTAGGTATAACGCGCTTATTCTAACGATGAAAAAAAGTTGCAAAGGATTGGTTGTAATTTCTTCGACTTCTCGATCTAAATCTAACATACGTAAACCTCCAAAAGGTTTAGCTAAAAAGAAGACTTATCTTCTATTACTGATGGTACTATCGCTACTCTTTAACTGAAGTGATTATAAGAGTTGGGATGTCAGTATAATACTATTTCGAAGTATGTTCCTGATATCTTGAAAAGTACTATACTCATAAACAGAGACTCTTATGGGTAAGAGCTAGATAAAATCTCCAGAATACAGTTGCAAAAGACCTATCTAGTTAATCACTACTAGAAGCTAAGTACTTTACATACAGTGTCATTTCATCAAAATTCTTTTGATCTCAGAAGAGTTCTTTCGCTGATATTGATACTTTTTTGTGTTAGATACATTAATGATTGTGATGATCTTTAACGTATACAGCACTACATAACAAGAAAAGCAGATGGGAAAAAAGTAAGCCTCCTTTGATAAATCTTCACAAAAGAGAGAATACACAGCCTGTTTATAAAAAACAGGTGTAGTAGGTATCTTTTTTAACAAACCCGCATTATTCCATGTTCAACTAATTAAACACACATGTCTACACTGATAACCTTATCATAACAAACGCTTTTAATAGCGTATCCTAATTTACAAATATGTACTTGATAAGAATTTAATCTCCCCTTTTTATTTTATTAATAACAAAAATAACTCTGCTGTTGAACTATTTATATAACATTTTTTCCATTAGAATAATGATATTATTGCATTGTTAATTTTAAACTTTCAGATTGAACTTATCTTCTATTCATGTCAATTAATGAATAAAATTATAGGTTTGATCATACCTAAAATTCCTGTACGTGTTTATACAGGAAAGGGAAGTCGTGAATGGAAAAGGAATGCTTTTATAATTGCCACTGATCCATCTCACTATTTTATTTTGATTTTATACAATTATAGATATTATTTTATGTTTTTATTATATTATGTAAGGGTCATGAATACATTTTTAATGAAATTATATAAAAAAAATTAATATCGGAATGACAATTTTGGTTTTTAAAGGTCGAATATTGTTTGCGTCCATGGAATGATTTCCTGCCTAAATTATTTATTCAAACAGTTAGTGGGTTATGGTCTACCAATGTTAATGTAAAAAATAGTTTTGGTAAATGACATAAATTTAAAAATAAGTGAGAGGTAATCTTGAATGCAATTATTAAAGGTATGCAGTTAATGAAACATAAGAAAAATGTTACCTATACAAATGAGTCATTTGAAATTAATTAAATGAGTCAGTGGAAAGCATAAAACTAATAATTAGGTAAAGAGTTTCTAAAGCTGTTTTCATTTATAAATACATAAACGATGTGTCATTTTTTCTATTTATATAGCAAGTACAACTAGTATGTAACAGCTGATATATTATTCGAGATTTCCTATTTTTTATACTATACATTGGCTATGAAGACAATATCTTGGAAAACCTAAATTATTTTTATATATAAAAATATGTAGATTCTAATTGCAGAATAAAGTATTAAATGGCTAGTCATGCTAAAAAAGCAATATTGACTGATGATCGATGAAGTATACACATATCAGTGCAGTATCTTCTTTCTTCAATCACTATATCAACGTTTGACTGACAATAAGCTACACTTTCAAGAAATGCGCAATAAACTAATTGTTTTTACGAAATTAAATCATAGGAGTTACAGAAACGTATCAACGGAAAGTTCAAGGCCAAAAAACGGAGGTGACGGAAAACCTGTCCTATATATGGCCGGCAGAAGATAGAAGAGAACTTTTAATAACGCATTGTATTAAAGTGTGGATTCCCAGAGCAGTCTTTGATTCTGCAATAAATTTTGCGCAACGTTTGAACATATCTTGTAATTCATCATTTTCAGTAACTTCCTATCAATCTATATTTCTGTCAAAAATCGCTTTCTTTTGTTTTTCACAAGATATTTATTAATCCATTCTTTCGTTCCATATCATCAGTGAAAAATACCTCGTTTTGTCTTCTTTTGCATAAAAAGAGAACTCTTATTTTAGAAAATTAGATTCGATCCACGGAGCAAGCAACATTGACAAAGATGCATTTCATGGGCCCTAATTCAGTATGAAATTAAAAAACAAAAGGCAAATCGTCTTCACAGTCTTTTGCCAATACAAAAATGAAACGTTGTTCAAATCAAATTATATTGTGAAATCTTAGTCAGTCAAGAAGGTAGAAAAACGGCAACGTCAAATACTATTTATGTACACAAGAGTAGAAATGAGAAAGTTTTAGGCAAATAACATTTTATACAATGTGCTGGGTTATATAATAAAAATGAATTTTAAATAGTAGTCGGTAAGTAATAATTAGACAGATAATTGTGAGAAATAAAATATAACCATAAAGTAATACACAGAAATTCTGCGGAACTTACCCCGACAAGAATATTTGCAAGCATGTAAACTAGATTTGCAATATAAAGATAAATTTACAGAGAGTACGCCCTACGTTACTAATTCAAAAATTTAAGTACTTAAACTTCTAGAAATAGCAAACACCAAATAAAACTTAAAATACTTGAACTACGTAAGTTAAATTACTGTAACAATCGAAGCCACGACTAGATCTTAAGCGGTCGCCTTGGGGCACAAGTATCTGGGATAGTACATAAATAATATAAAAACCTACTGAGTAAAATTGTAAATAATAAGTGAAATCAAAAAATTACACTTTTCAAGTTAGATTTACTTTATTTTCTCTATTAGCACAATTCTGTTTGTTGACAGCGTCGACTGCATTAGTCAGTTGACAACTAAGCCCTTATTTGTGTGATTACAGTCACATATACACATAGAATTTATTATAAATATTGTTTTTCAGTTTTTTTTATAAAATACCTAAGATCACACAAGCCTATAGTCTAGAGCAGTGTTTCCCAAACTTTCAACATCCGTGTACCTCTTCTATAATGGTCGTAGAATTGCATATACTTTAATAACAATCAAAATATATTTTTTTCTTTCTTTTTTAGTACATAAACAAAATAGTAATACGAGGGTTGCTATTTATATTTCTGGCCTTGGCAACACTGACTGTTTCCAGGCGTCAGTTGACATTTCCGGTGTAAACTTTACATTGTTGAACATAACCTCAACCACAACATTTTGTCATTTGAGTGCGATTAGTGTTGTTTGCAGTTAATTGAAAAGTGCATTCCCTAGTAAAAAATGGAATTGACCCGTGAACACTTTCGTGCAATTATTTTTCATAACTTTCGACGTGGATTATCACGACAAGAGTGCATCAATGAACTTAATACATTATATAGCGATGAAGCTCCATCCTACAGCATTGTAAAAAACTGGTATAATGAATTCAAACGTGGCCGATGTTCACTCCAGGACGAAATCCGCGAAGGCCGTCCAAAATCTGTCGTTGTGCCTGAAAACATCGATGCTATGCGTGAACTGATTAAACAAGATCGTCATGTGACATACCGTGAGATTGAGGCATCTTTGGGCATTAGTAGGATAGCATCAACAAGATATTACATGATCATTTGGCCGTAAAAAAAATTTGTTCCCGTTGGATCCCGCATAACCTGACCAATGCTCAAAAGAAGGCTCGCGTCGACTGGTGCATTGAAATGTTGAAAAAATTTGCAAAAGGTGCATCAAAGGCTGTGTATAACATCTGCACAGGTGACGAATCATGGATCTACGCATATGACCCCGAAACAAAACAGCAATCAACTGTGTGGGTCTTTCAAGACAAGCGAAATCCAACAAAAGTTGTTCGCGGAAGAAGCACATCGAAGCAAATTTCTGTTTCTTTGGCATTACCGGTCATGTGGCAACAGTGGCGTTAGAGCAACGTAAGACGGTCAACTCTGAATGGTACACAACCATTTGTTTGCCAGAAGTCATTGGAGAAATTCGGAAAACTTCAAAGAAGAGGCGAATCATTCTTCATCATGACAATGCAAGCTCTCACACCGCTGCTCAAACAATTGAATATTTAACCAGCCAGAAGGTCGAGTTGATGGGCCATCCACCATACAGCCCTGATTTGACACCCAATGACTTCTTTTTATTCCCGTACATCAAAAACAAACTGCGTGGTCAACGATTTTCAACACCAGAAGAAGCCGTTTTTCTTTGTTTCAAAACGCATATTTTGGAACTGCCTCAAACAGAGTGGAAAAAGTGCTTCGAAAATTGGTTCAAACGCATGGAAAAGTGTATCAATCTTAATGGAGAATATTTTGAAAAACAATAAAATTAGTTTCGATCATAAATACTTGTTTTTTCATTGTTAGGCCAGAAATATAAATAGCAACCCTCGTAATGTCTACAAATGCTGAAAAAGCAACTTCACATATAGATACACATGTTGCATTTTCAACCAGAATGATGTTAAGGTACACTCTTTATGCTTATTTTTCAAGAATCCGTCTGAAGCCAATTCCAACAATAGCTCTTCTTCGCATGCGATTAACCTTCTAGCATGGATGTTGTATTAATGTTGAATAGATATCTTATCCATTTAATATTTTTGTTTAAATCAGGAAAATAGTTTTTCAGGCCCACTTGTAAACTCTCTAAATGCTGTGTTATACATTTCAGAGTATCAGCATCAATTTTATCAGCCGAACTTGTTATAAACTCATGAAGAGAGGGAAACCAGTCCAGTTCTCCATTACCAACTCGCTTTTGCCATAAATTTAGTTCACTTTAAGTTGAACGAGAAACAATGAAATTTCTTTGCCTTGCAACGATAAGTTGAGACAATTTAAAACAGAGAATATATCTGCCAACTTACAAAGCCATTTCCAGTCATGTAAACGGTTTCTCAACTCAAATGTATCATTAAGAAAAACTTGAAGATAATGTCTAAATTCAAATAATCGGTTTAGAATTTTTCCTCTAGATAGCCAAATGATCATTGGTATGAAAAAGAAGCTAAGTATGACTACTTCCCATTTCTTCACACATTTGCGAGAAAAGTCGTGCATTCAAAGGACGGTCTTTAATGTAGTTAACGATTTTCACGCTTTCATCCAGAACTTTCTGTAGATCAACGGGCATCTTACGTGTTGCCAAAGCCTCTCTGTGTATGCAACAATGTGTTGATATGACATTTGGGGCAACATTCTGAATTCTTGCAACGAGTCCTTTATTAATTCTGACCATACTGTTTACTCCATCTGTGCTTATTCCAACACATCAATTCCAATCAATTTTGTTCTTTTGCATAAATTTATTCATAACATTAAAGATGCCTTTTCTGGTTGTATGACCTGATAAAGGCTGGCAAAAGTTTGCTTCGCTTTATCTCCTATCATTACTTCTGCCATTATCTTGGCTGCAGGCTCGATTAAAGTTCCGCCAATCGTTTCCGCTGCACCGCATTTTGCAATTAAAAGCGATACGCGATATGAAGCTTCTGGGATTTTTCGATTGTCACCTCCTGTCAAAACCTCGCATTACTTTTCGAGACTTTAAGTTGGATGGTTTCATGCTTTCATTTGTTAGATTTTCAAAACAAATGACGCAAAGTGGAAAAGGCTCTTTTTCATTTCCAGTCCATGAGAATCCAAATTTAAGATATCCTTTGTCGTACTTGCGAGTTTTCCTTGTTTTTTTCTTAACAAGTTCTTTCAGAATTGAAGGTGGTTTGCCGTCGTTAATTTCATTATTTTTTGTTTGTTGATTGCTATTGTAATTCGGTCTAGAAGATCCAGATTTCAACCAGCGATCCATAACATTAAATGTTAGGGATAAAAATTATATTTTGTAAAAATAATCGAAATCAATGCGACTTACTAAGGCACATAACAAACCTTATTAGAAAAATCGCACGAAAGCTAAAAATACACACATGCGCGCTGTAGCATTTCAATGTGTGCTGGAGGTTTTTGTGTGACACTGTTGTCTGGGCCGTAGGGTAGGGTGAAGGAATGCGCAGAATCACAGCGCCCGTACATGTAAAGCCACACATACACAATATCGAATCGAAAAAAGTAAACTGCTTGTTGCACCAGGCGCAGTCAAAACCCGGTGCAGCGCGTACCACACTTTGGGAAACACTGGTCTAGAGGTCAAAATGTCCAAAGCAACATTGAAACGCGCAGGTACGAATCTTGCCCAAGTAGAGACTTATTCAAATTAATTTAAGATTTGAAGAATCTGTACATAAAAAACTGCGAAATAGTAATAATGATAATGAAATAAAGAAACAAAGAAACAAAGGTATACATCCATGGAAAAGTACATGCGGTGAGAACGCACCGTTAGTACATTCGTCCGAGAAAAAAATTAAAAGTTTCTTAGTAATACTCGCGGATTTCCGAATATAAAACTTGCTTTATGCAAAAAGGTCTTTCCAAATATTCCTACATTCTCTTATCACCATCACTTAGTTATTGTCTCTTACCCAATCCCACTTGGTCAGTCACACAGTACTTTGGCGATTTTTATCTTCTACGGCTATATCTTATATAGTTTCCTAATACTCGCACAAAATAACGTGGATAGAAATTAAGTTTCAGCAAAGAGGTGTCATATTCAATTTCACTCACATCAGATTATCTGTCAAAAAATCTCCACGTTGCTATCAAAGAAGTAGTTGATTTCTAAGACAGATGTTTCCAACTCACAGCTACTGCAAAATGTACTTGGGAATCGTTTTTCAGAAAATTGTGTAGCCGTAGAAACTTTACTCTGCCCGCATGTCTTTGTCACTTATCTACAAAATATTTTCATCTGTCATAGATTACTATTTTGGCAGCTCCGGATTGACTACATGCAAGTTGCCAAATTAAATTCATCTCGAGATTAAGGTAGAAGAATCTAGTAGGACTCTATTGTATTGGAGTCGAAATTTCGAAATTTCACTATTTTCTAGAAAGACCTGTAACTGACCGAAACCATTCCAAGGTAAGGTATACTGTCTGTTTTGACAACATCCTGTGCAACTCAGAACTTTGCTTGTATACATACTTTTAGTTTTACTAAAGCTTGCACCTCAAACATTTGTGTTAGTATTACCTGAGATTTTGGTTTGATGGATACCACAACCTTCGTAATTCTAAAAGTTTTCAAAATCTTAAAAGAAAAACTCATACAGAACTTTAAGAGACTGGTATTCTATTGAATTTTCTAAATAGTATTTTCGTTCTCTGATTATTATTCTGCAATCATGAATATTATTTGGGCTCTATACATTTTGTTGCAGATTGAAGGATGAGTAGTTGAAAAAAACTGGCAAAGAACAAGACTTCAGCTTCAAATGGGCATGCACACGCACATCTCATTCCATACCATTTGAATTGCTTCTGTCCAAAATCAGACTAGAAAGCCCAAAACTGTTTGGAAACCAAGAATTCTAAGAATCTTCAAAATCTCAGCAATCCGTTGTGAATATGTTGAAAGCTTTCAAATATTGATATCTGAATATCATGCAACAATCTAATCTGCTAAGAATATTCTAAATACAGAAAGTGAATACTAGATACCTTGTAATCTACGTAACTGTAAGAATTTATTATTTATTATTGAATCTGAAAAGAAACATTTTGTATCATCATGTAAATAAATATTTTAACACCCACTGTATTGTCGTTGCTACTAGTTTCTACAGTGTTTTGTTTCAGTTTTCATAATCATCTCACAATATTAATATTTACATACTATAGAAATGATTCTGAGAACATCAAATAATCTAGGTATTTAAGATGAATCATAGACGAGATCTAAAGGATATTTCACAACCAACAGCATACAAAATATTCTAGTGTATTTAGAAATCGTTTCTTTTATTTCCTTCCTGTTTATTTACTGATTCTATTACGAGTATAAACAATTCATTTTTTTAAATGCATAATTTCCATAAATCCTCTCTACTGTAAATAAAGATATTATTAAATTACGATAGTATTACAATCCCAAGGCCATCGAGATTCCAAACACTTTCTTTACTATGTCAAATTAGTTCTAAGTAATATGTATTTCTAGTATAATATTGTGACATTCCGGTGAAATCAACATTTTAAGCTTGTTTAGCAAAAACCTATTTAATTTCATTTGTTAACATTTTTTTTATTTATAATTCTAATTAAGGTGATGTTTAATTGAAAACCTTGTACGCTATTTAAAAATGCAAACGTCACAAACGTGAGAAATAGTTTAATCAAGCTCTAACAAAGTTGGCATTGTTTGATGCAAATTATTGTGCTACATCTTTTTTTTTCGGTTGTCAGTTCCCACCACAAAATCGTTTCAGATATTCGCTACAAAAATTCTTATTTTGTTAGTTAATTTATTCAAGGAACGATTTATAATTCGTTTAGAAATATAATTGTGGGAATAAAATATAAAGGACGTTTAGTTTGAATTGGTTACGATTGGTTCAAAATTATTTTTTTTCAAATTCTGAATTTTACAGTTTGAAATTTTAAAACTCTCATGTTTCATTAATATTCTTTTGCGTTTTCAAATAACAAAGTGTGTCATTTACGTTTTCGTTTTTAAACAATTGAAGTTCGCCAGCAGTTAAATTAAAAAGCTTCAATTTTCTTCTGTTTATTCTGTAGTACAAATAATAACGAACTTATATAAATTATGCTTTCACTCTTATTATTCTTCTGATGATCAATTGTTTCAACAAAAAAAATCAACTGACCTGAAAGATTCTAGATCTTTGTGTTAAATCACATTTTATATCTTAAGAGCAATATTAAACACGTAAGTACGAATTAAAGACTGCCCTTTTTGTACAAGAGAATAGTTTTGTATAGGAAAGGCAGATAGACACTATTAGGGCCCTGATATTTATATGGTACTCTCAATACCAAGTTATAAACTAAAATTATAAATGAGATTTTAGGGTATTCTTCCTCATCAGGGTTTCGGTCAAGAGACTTTCAAAGATCAGAAAACACACAAAAATCTGAAACTCTGCCAAAACGTGAAGATTCGTAAAGCTTTAAAAATGAATTTGAATTTATTTTTTACTAAGAGCAGTGCAAAAACTATAAGAGCTATTCGAAAACTCCGAGAACTATCAAGAAGCTAAAAGCTTTAAGAATGGGGAGTTCCATAGGAATTCTAAACTTCGGAAAAACTTACATGCCTAAGAAATCAAGAAATCTACAAAAACATACAGACCTGTACGGACAAGTTCTTGTAAGAAGACAAAGATTTAGTCTTGTCCAAATGCATTTCTAAGAACGTAAAGCAAATTTCTAATCGACTTTTCAAAGTGAGAAAGGAAAGATGCTAAGGAAGAAACAGGTAGGATAAGTCACAGTTTTTAACTTTTGGCTGTCGATTGGTCCGATCGTTCAAACAAGCTTTTTTTTTTACCTTTGAAGGTCATTGACCAAATTAATCTATCCCTTTATGGACGTCCAGAACTGACATAAAAGCCTCCTCCATATTACACGAATAAAGTAGCGTGTCAAAAGTCGAAAGCTCTGATTTATAAATATTCGTCATGGTGAATCACAGTCATTGATCAAAGCAAGAAATTCTTCATTGTGAAATGTAAACGGGGAAGGGATAAACAACGTCTTACTGCAATTTTGGGAAGTTACCAAGAGTTCAGTAACCTTTAAAAAATGATATCTAGATTAAGCAAGTTTAATTAGATAAAGAGACAAATATAGGGTTGGATACCAGAAGTGGCCAGTTGGAGAGCAAAGAGCGATTAGTTTTTAAAGTTAGGAGTCACGGTCACACCAATGCCAATGATTTCTCCAAGAAGGTTAATAGGAAGAGGACCGCTTTAGCGTAACGAAGCCTACTCTTGGGCATAAACACGAAAACGTATTTTGTAGAACTAGAAATGTCAAAAAAAAGAAACTTAGTATGTATTATCAAAAGAAGACAAACGTTTTTTACTTACACCCGTTATAATTATCCAGAATACTTTTTTACCATTGACAGAGCATTGTACGTATATAGATTAGCTTCGATTGTAAAAATAGAATTTCTTTCCTTTAAAGTATTTTACTTGTAGCAAATCTGTCCAAAAGGATTCTTGACTTCATATCCTCTAATGTTATGTTAAACAATAAAAATTAATTCTCTGCTGTATTCTAATTTTGATCAACGAACTCCGAAGGAGTCTTGACTGAATTTGCGTCTTCATTTTTTGATAACTCTTTGGGAACATGGAACATGACCGCCGAAAATTAGAAAAATTTCAAAAATTTTTTTTACTTTAGGATCGTATTCTACATCAAAAAATAAGGCAAACTTAGTTTTTTGATATCATTTCGGGAACTTGATCAAAATGGCCGCTGAAGTTTGAAAAACAGTAACAAAACGGAGTTCGTTGTGGTTATGCTTTGCATTCCCAGATGTTTTTAATTTTTGAAATTGTTAGCAGTTTTTATCCCTTGTACCATTTAATGATGTCGGGTATTACATTTAAACTTGACAAATTATAATATTATTTCAATTTAATTGTGAACAAATTTGGCCCATTCCTTCTTATTTCTCGAGGTCCTTCTCGTTTCCTTTCATGTGGTTCCTTTCTTCTTCAGCAATTCACCCAGTGTTTGGTTCCACGTGATTTTCGGTCTTCCTCTTACTTTTTTTTTTACTTTAGCTTCCCAGGTTTGCTTTACTGGCCTTCTGCTGTTCATCCGTTGTAGGTGTCCCCACCAGCTTAGTTGTTTCTTTTCAATGAATCCCAATATTGGGTCGATTTTCAGTTTTTCTCTTATTTCTATATTTCTTACTCGATCCATAATTGGCAATCCTTTAACTCTTCAAAGGTATCTCATTTCTATCGCCTGTATTCTGCTGTTTTGTCTTTGATTCAAGGTCCATGTTTCGCATCCGAAAGTTAAAATCGATCTGAAAATTATTTTGAATACCTTTTCTATTCTGTTGTTTATTTCTAATTCTTGGCTTCCGTTGCTTTGTATGTTCACTCCGAGATATTTAGATGCTGTTACTTGCTCAATGTCTTCATTTTCTAGTTTGATATTGACCTTGTATTGTGCGTCTCTAAGTACCATTACTTTTGTTTTATTTTTATTCAAGGTCATTCCATATTCTTTCAGAACCTCATTCCAACTTGAAGGTTTTGGTTCAGGTCGTCTTCTGTTGCTGCGAATAGCACTATGTCTTTGGCAAAGGCTCCCTCTGAGATGCTTTTCCTTTGTAGATTTTTGTATCCCACATGTAATTTTTTGGTCTTTTTTGAGCATTTTTCTATGGATTTCCTTGTATTAATCCTTGGTTTGTTTTAAATGTTTCTGATATTCTGTCCTGGCTTATGACGTGGTTGTTATTACTTTCATAGATGTTTTTGATTATTCTTATATTATCTTTCTACTGATTCCTCTCTCTTCAAGTACTTTTCAACGTTTCCTTCTGGGGATTTTATCCTACCAATACTTTATTTCCTTGTTGTATACACTTCTGAATAATCTGATGCACTGTAAAAATATGGTCTTGAATACTTCTTCCTTTTATGAATCCGCTCTGTGACTTTGAGAGTGAGTTTTCTACTATTGTTCTAATTTTCTTTTCTATAATTCGTATTTATCTCCTTTTTTTAAAAATTGGTACTATTAGTGATGTTTTCCAAACTTCTGGGATTTGTTCTTCTATACACCCTTTGTTCAGTATTTCCAGTAGTTTCTCTGTAGCTTTTTGGCCCATATATTTTAACATTTTTGCTGTAATCTTATCGTAATCTGGGCTTTTTACATTTTTCAGATTTCTTATCGCTTCTTGAATCTCTTCTATCTTGATCTGTTGTTAATTCTCTCTTTCTGGTGTATGATTGTTTGTATCTAGTTCGTCGTGATCTTGATTTACCCATAAGAGTTCATGGAAGTAATTTTTCCATCTATTCATAATATTATGTTTGTCGTCGATTAGCAGATCTCCGTTCTCGTTTTTAATCCTTTTTGTATATTGCGTTTTTTCCATTCTAAGTGACTTTAATGTTCTATAGAATAACTTTTGAATTTCTTGACGTTAGCAGTTTATAAAGCATTTTAACATCTCAAACAGGCCATTACTTATTTACTTAATATATTTTTAATAAGACAAAATAGCTTTTCTGAATTGCAAACCAGTAACTTTACAATCTTTGTGCCATTGAATAAAAAACAATCAAAATCTATTTGATGATGGTCAACGATCTATTATTTTTTTCTTCAATACCTGAAACCGTTTTAATAGCAATTTCTTTCTTTTGTTTTGTTTTCTTATAAAATATTTTACCTTAAACAAATAAGCAAAAGTAGAATCACTAATGATTCTTTTTCAAATTGACTTCATATCATTATATTATCATTTATGGGATTCCAGTCAGTGAATCATACAAAAATTTCCTATCATAATACCACATTTTTTCTTTTAAAATGAATGATTAAACTTGTGGTTTCTTACACCTTCTCTGTATTATTGTTGTATATAATCTCTATCAGTATTAGAATATATACTAGTACAATTATGTAAACATTACTGTTTGTATATCTTACGTTAGTTTAATTAATTATTACAATAGCTACATTAACAAATGTCTATTATCGCATAATTATTAGTTATCATCATGATGTATACTGCATAGTTTTAGTATTTTCTAAAAGTATTATAAATATAAAATGAAACAAATGTAAACCTGATTTGAGCGTTTCCTTATACTACATTATGATATCACTAAAGGCTTGTTTATCATTATCAAGTTTTATTGTACCTTAGTTATTGTTACTGTGTAAATGTAGTATAATGTTCGTGTTAGTGCTCTATGTATTTTTAGTATAATTTCTGTGTTTTCCTTGTTTATTATTTATCTTATCTTGATAACATCTATAATTTTTAATATTTTTATAAATATTTAAAAAGTATTATTTCTATTCAAATTATTTAACCAAAATCATGGAACTGGCAACTGTAAAAGAGAATATTGAGATAATTATTACCTGTGAAACATCAATTTCATCTGCTAATGAAGAATCAACAAAACAGACTGGTAAATAAGCCCAGGCTTGATTATATTAGTGCAATATATATACATAATGCACTGTTTGTTTACAGAAATAGATATAAGAGAAAATAATGAAGATGAAGATTCAATTTCAGATTCTAGCGACGAATCAACACAAGATACTGGTAAGTACGATTATAAAATACATAAAAATACAAAATGCAAATGAAAGTGTTAATCTTGAAGCTTCATCTTCAAATATACATGTTGTTAAAGTGGATATCAGTCCTGAAGTTCCAGTTTTGGAAAGAAGTAAAGAAAATACCAATAAAAGTGTTGTTCGTACACCTTCTCCTCAACGTAGAAGTAGAAGATTATTTAGGCCCACAAGTGGTAAGAAAAAAAAACGTTACAATGCTTATGTTTGCAAAATAGTTCATGTCGTATGTTTATGTAGGTTTACCAACCATTGATGAAGATAGAATAGTAACTATTAGTACTGATTCTCAACCTTCAACTTCTGGTTTGGACAATAATAGTTCAGCAAGACCGAGAAATGGTAAGTCGTAAAAGAATACAAGTATAGCCATAAATAGATTTGTTTTGTTTTACTCTAGATAGTCTTTATGATTATTATGATTCTTCCGATTCTTCTGATGAAGGTAGTTCCATCATTAATTCATTAGACAGACATAATCTACCGTTCCTTATTGGAGCGTGGAATGGACCTGCCGAAATAAATCCTTCATTTGTACTGCTTACAGTTTTAGGAGTTACATTTGTTGTTCTTATAGGAATATATATTAAGAGTACTCAACCAATATATGCATGATATATTTAGAAATAATTAAGTAGGTACTATTTATGTATTTTTTATTTTAAAATGTTTGTGATATAAAGTACTGTTTTAAATATTACAATTTGAAGAACATTCAAGTATTAAAGTCTATTAATATTAATGCATTCGTGTTTTTTTATATTATTTTTAAATATAATTAGGACATGAGTTCTTAAGTGTATATTCATGCTCTAAATGACAGAGTATTAATTTAGCTTCAATTTGACTATTATAAGTAGGTAGGTACATATTTATTTATACTCAGCCTATTTAAAAGATAAAAGCCATAAAATAATACTGAAAATTTAAAAAACATTAACCAAAATTCGATACTTACCTGATGCATCTAACTCTATCTAATTAGTAGACATTGTTGAATATCAGGTATACAGAAGGTGTCCCAAAATGTCTTATTCGAAAATAAATCATTACAAAGTTATAATCATTAGCTATTATGAGATACCAACAAAAAACATTCATTCACATGCATATTCATGAGGAATATACATACGTATAGTCACATGAACACGAAGCCATAATTATGCATTTTCAGCATCAATCTTCCGCGAATCTTTTATGGTGTTCTTGATATCTGATAGTGAAGCTCTGAGATCTTCAGACAATGAACTGCCAGAATTATTGAATGTTCAACTTCAAGACAGACAACGAATGTGGTCTTAGTTGCCGCTTTTCTTAATGTAAGATTTCATAACTGTTGGATTGGAAGAAAAAACACAGTTACTTGGTCATTGCCATCACCTGACCTCAAATCCCTTGACCACTATCTTTGAGAACATATGAAGAGTATAGTGTATACAGAACAGTCACCAACAGGAATGAACTTGTTTGGGAATTATAGATACCGCTGCATTCATTCGTGCCGGCCGCCGTATTCTTCGAAGAGCTGATTTCTCTAGTGTACGAGAAGCTAGAATGTGCGTAAAGACCGGAAAGGAACACTTCGAGCAGTTCTGCATTAAGAAAATTTAATCTGCTTTTCTTTCAAACCAGATAACCTAACAGTAGCTTAAGATGACCGAAAATTCGTAACGATTGATTTTTGAATATTTAATTTTCTACTAGTGCCCTTTTCTCTTAACCTTCTTAAAGTAAAAATTTATGTGGCCGCCTTTAGTGACCACAGATAAGGACTTATTTTGATGAAAAACTGGTAGGGCAATGCTCTCGATCCAATCACTTCCGCTTAACCTTTCGAAGAGAGACAAATAAGAATGCAGCTACAGGCTACTTGTAATGGCTTTGCCCTCCATTAAGCTTCTGAAAAAAGCTAAATACAAACACGGGTCAAGCTTTACATTCCATCAACATTCTGAAGAAAACTATACACAAACATATGTCAGCCTTTGCCCTCCATGGGAGACTTGTGGTGGTTCACCGTTGGGATTTCACTCAGTAGTCTAGAAGCGACATCCCTACTAGTGCCAACAAACAAAATCCCATCTCCTAAGATACAGTAGGTCTCTCAAAAAACGAAAGACGCTCGGTGGTGTATCCGAATCATTTGAAAGTTCATCTTCTATCAGTACCAACAAATAAAACCCCAGCTTGATACTACTGTTCGTTCCAAAGATATGAAATATCTGACACAAAATAAGACGGTCGGTGGCGTTTGGATCGTTTGGAATTTTGTCCCCTAACCTTGTCAACAAACAAAGTCCCATCTTGATATTACCACCTGTTCCAGAGATATGAGATAACTGACAACTGACGGTTGGTGATGTGTCTGGAGCGTTTAAAATTCCATTCCTTACAGCTGTCAGCAAACAAAGTCCCATTTCGATAGTACAACCCGTTCTAGAGATATGAAATATCTAACAAAAAAACAGAAAAAAAGTGTCTGAAAGACCGTCCTTTACTGCTAGTAATAAAGTTCCGTCTCGGTACTACTACCCGAGATATGAAACATCTGAAAAAACTAGAAAGAAAATACAGCCAAAGTCTCATTTCGATACCACTACTCGTTCTAGATATGAAATGTCTGACAAAAAACAAAACAAACTAGTGTGTCTGGATCGTTTGAAAGTCTATTCCTTAACACTACCAACAAACAAAGACACATTTCGATACTACCACCGCACCGATTCAAGATATTATAGAATATCTGACAAAAAAACAAAAGACTATAGTAGGTGGTACCTGAATTTTCTTAAAGCATCTTTCCATCAATGCCAACAAACCAAATCTCATCTTGATATCAGTTTTCGTCAAATTCGATCCTTCCAAAGCCTATTACCCCTTACCGCTGCCGGTGAAGAGTTTCCCATACCAATACAATACAAAAAAATTTCAGTGGTATTACTGAAATTATGACCGGACTTTTCATCTCTCAATAGATTTATTAGTTGGATGAATAGCTCGGTAATCAATTTCATAACAATTGTAGCTATAGCTGCTATCTCGCGGATAAAGGTGTCAAGAGACAAACTTAGTATGCAAATTTTTCATCAGCTTTATCCCTCGTGGTATTTGTAACTTAAAAAAGCAAAATGCATTTATATAAAAAGCATGCTCTAGTTTACGCAAAAGGCAATCAAAATAATGCAACCTTAAATATGATTTCAATAAAAATCGAGTAGCCATCGAATCATACAAGAAGACATCACAGTCATCTAGTTCTTGAAATTTTTTAAGGTATGGATCCACAATCAAATAGTCATTTAATCCTACGAAATTATCTTCCTTTTGGCCCAAAAAATCGTCATACATAGAAAGTTGTGATTCACGACAAAAATCATGAATTTATAATATTTGGCCTATTTAGAGGCTCACATGCTATCTTTTTCTCAAAACAATACACTACAAACAAAATTAAATACATAAAGACTGTTACACTAATAAGAAAGTAAAAATTGAAGTGAATGTTTAATAAAAATACATAACACAAAAGACAGTACAATAAAATATTCTAGTAACAACTATTTGATTTTTGTGCCACCGTATAGTTCTTGACAACTGTTAGGGTGTAGGTACATATAGTTATTCTTTTGTTTTCAAAGATTAGTAAATAAAAACAATTTTTATAAGTGGAAATCGCATATAGCATAACGGAGTTTTGTTAAATGAAAAAACAGGAAAAGACAATAAGCCTTCAAGAGTATTCTTTGCAAATGTTACCTGCTCTATTCAGATCTGATTTCTTTAAAATAAAAGAAAAAACAAAAATTACAAACTGTACAATGGCAAAGTAACAAAATGGCAAGACAATATTAGTCTAAAATATCGTGTCAATGTTCTCGTAAACTTTGCTAATTTATTTATGTCAAATTTAATTTCAAATAAACTTCTGTGGTTGCTTCTAATTGTATGCACTGTTAATTATCTTCCTGTAAACACCTTTTTTAATAATTTTGTTAATTAAATAAATTCATTGTCAAGAGAAAACAATTAACGCTGTGCAATTTTGCAGTTTATTTTTTGAAAAAATAATTTCTTTTGTTTCATTGTACCGTGTAGACATGACTGTATTTTTTTTCCAAAGAAGAAGACGGCGTATAAAGAATTAGGTAAACTAATATAAACAAATGATCGAACAACAGATTTTTCACTGTTTATATTCTTTTGTTTTTAATTTGTAACGCAATGGTGGGATAATCTTGAATTTGATTTAACTTGGTCTATTGCTGGTATAAAGCAAATATTTGTATTTAATTCGAAAAATGATGAACGAGTTAATTATATTTAATCGATAAAATGGTCCACTCATTGAAAACCAAACATTGCATAAAAATAGTTCATGTATATGTACACAGTAATAATAAAAAGAGAAATTTCAACCTGTTCCCTAGTATATTTATCAAAATCAAACAGAACTCCTTGATAAGATAGTATATGATTCATTGATTAGCCACAATTACGGATTCTAATTTAAGTAAAAACTAACCAAGCAATTACATGACCATGAAATTGACGAAAGTGATTCACTTTCTGAGAAACAATCATTACATGTCATTCGCGTTTATAATAGGCATGGCACGTGCATTTCCCATACTTTCCTTAATTATTTATGTATAATATAATTCGTACATACCACAGCCTTAAGTACTCCCCTAACCGTAATTCCAGTTTGGGGTTCAAAAAGAATCTTCACGCCAGGTTCAATTAAAACTTCTGCACTTCCTTCAACTATTAGATCATTACGAAGTAAATATTTCTTTCCAACATTTCTAAAAATTAAATTGTTCGTTATTCTTCCACCTGGGTGTTCAATAATATCCGAAGAACGCTGCGAACGATAGTCTTCAGTTGACGTCCAAAAATCATCCGATGATTGCGATTTAACAAACAAAATTAACGTGAAATTCACGATAAATATTTTAAATTTCACCATTTTATATTTTAAATTTAATTCAATGATATGCAAGTACACTTTCTAACAATTATTCTTCTTTTCAAATTCTTGCGCATGTTTTGTTTTGGAAATCTTTTGATTACTAATAAGGCCTCAGATTAAATATATTATGCAGCACCATATTTATTATTATATAGAATTTAGAAACCAAAGGAGTGACCTATTTCTTTATCCAGCCGCGATCAAATATGAAATTTAAATAATAACACCTCAGTTTAAGGGGGTATAATATAAATTGCCTTTTAAACACCATTCACTCTTTGTGCGTTTTAATCAAGATTTTAACATAACAACGTGTGTTCTCCCACTAGAATTTCGAAACACTAAACTTTTTATTTTCACTGGGCATTTAAATGGAACTAAAAAAACGATCGTTTAAACTTATCACTCCTTCTTCTGCAATCCGATCTTTGTGTAAAATACCAATAACGAAAAAAAGTCGTTACGACGATATTAAACAAAAGACTTGTTTTCAAGATCGTTCGTTACTAACGACGTTCGCCATAGGCGCGGTTGAAGTTATTTTTTTACGGTAAAAAAGCTACGTCACGTGACTTACGTCATCCAGGTAAATATCCCCTCTCACCTGTATAGAACAGGTAGTTGGACAGGTGAGGTTTTGTACATTGTTTTACCGATAGATAGCGATATTTGTTTTAATCAAAATCAGGCTGCAGATAACGATATTTGAACAACAGCAGTGGTGGACTGACACTTGCTATACTTTACAAGCCACACTTATATTAGTAATAATTGCGTAGGTAGCTCGACTAATTATCTCTGTAATTACTGCAGTTACAGACGCAAGTGCATAGTTTAAATGCTTTAATAATACTAATGGGTTATAAAAGGGCATTGCCATTACTTGAGACACGTTTCTATTTAAATATTTTTAATAAATAAATTTTTAAAAGTTTTCATTTAAAATAACGTAATATTAGAATGAACGGCTACTTAAATAAAAGACATTTCAAGTTACTACAGAAACTTAATTTATGGTAATTTTATATTTTAGATGCATTATTTAGTTATTTTGAATACTTTGGTCACTTTCCTTTTTACAGGCATATTACCTGCAATATTATTGATACAACCCTTTGATGCAACCAGAATATATCGTTTAATTCAAATTAATCAATAGAAAATTTCATGCGCACAAACAGATAGAAATTTTTGTAGCACCATCTATTTGTTGTTAAATGTAAATACAATAAAAATTCTACTTGATATCGTACTAATTATCAAATTATTTGTTAACACAAACTATCAGTCTTGCATTTCTTCTTAATTTAAAGATTTCCCATTAAAGAAACTATTTTAACAATCGGTGAAAATATGTGATTAACAATAAATTAGAATTATCGGTAACACTAGTAAGGTAGTACGTTCGTTGTCTGTCTCTCTCCAAGCACTCTTGATTATATAACAATTCGAGGAAATTTTAAACTTTCTCCTACTGAATAAATACTCAAACCAAGATTTGTTTAAGTTATAACCCTATCATCTGGCATCTACATATTCGTAGAAAATCTTTGGTGTCTGATATTGGTTATCATC